>CAJVPI010000128.1:0-50944 GCA_910592345.1 Paraglomus brasilianum
GAAAACGTAACGTATTGCACCCGAAAAAAACTTAAAAAGTCGCCATTTACCCCATAATATTATTAACCAGATTCCGGCTTTGAGAAATTATAATTAATGTCACGTGATTCAAATAATTTCTATATTGGCGACATTTTTAATTAAAATGTACAATGAAAATGCAAGCTTTGACGACATATTTTTGCTTGACAGTTTTCCAAATTTGTTCCTTTAATTCATAACACACCCAATCATAGATGAACACGGACAATTTCCTCGAAAATAAAATTGTCGTTATCGGACCCTAACCTGCATTCAAGCGATGGCAGCAGAATACAAGAAAGTACTATATGATATACAGCGACAAGGCGAAAACAAAGTAAGAATAAACATTTTATACGACACAGTATTCTCATGTTGTCCTCATGTCCTCTCTTCCCTATTACTTACTTGACAACTAGCAATAATAGTGTTAATAATAAGCGTTATTTCTTTTTTTTCTTTATCCCTCTAAAACCTTCAATTCACACCTGAAATCTCGCTTGTCTTTTATGCAATACTTGTAAATATAGCAATGTGTAGACTGTGATGCGCCAAATCCTCAGTGGGCATCTGTCTCTTTTGGTATTTTCATATGTCTTGAGTGTTCGGGTGTACATCGCTCATTCGGAGTACATATCAGGTAAAGTATGTGGATGTCATTATTGCCAAAGAATAGACGAACAATATACACACCAGTTAAAGATTTCAGTAAACTGCTCTCAAATATTGATTAACTATTTTAACGGTTAACAGCTTGCATATTTATCTTAGCTATTGATATCTTTATACTATATACCATTTCGTTTTTACTGACTCGATTTTTTCGGGATCGTCTAGTTTTGTCCGCTCAATCACAATGGACAAATGGTATGATGATCAAATAAAGAAGATGCAAGTAAGAATTAATTTCAGTTTATAATTATCCATAACACTCGCATTGTCATGCATACTTACGTGTATGTCTAATTCATTTGCAGTTAGGAGGCAATGGAGAATGGAAACAATTTTATGAATCGCATCCAGAATACTCTCGTGATATGTCTTTAAAGGACAAGTACCACAGTGCGTTTGCAACTGAATATCGAGAGAAGGTAATCGATAATCATCTCAGAATATAAACGCACGTCTCTCTCTTATTCGCATTCTTTCATTATTTTACCTTGTTTATAATACTACACTTTTTCTATTTCAATCAATTTAATCACACACTTACCAATAAATCTTTAATCCTGTAACAAAGCTAGCAGCAAAATGTGAAGGTCGAAGCTGGTCGCCATCATCTACAACAACCCGCCAATCAACGCGCACAAACACGTCAAATAAATCCCTACGACCCACGGCGGTTCACTCGAACTCTTTCCATGCATCGAACCCCAATGGTTTTAAAAGCGAATCTTCTCTCCCACTATCCTCATCTTCTCAAAAAACTCAAAATGAAGCCTACTTTTCTTCCCTTGGTGCCGCGAATTTGTCTCGATCCGATGCCATTCCACCTAGTCAGGGCGGGAAATACACGGGATTTGGAAACCCTGCTTTCAGCTATTCAGCATCTGCTTCTACCTCTGCTCCTGATTTGAATGAATTCGTAAATGATCCCATGGGCGTTTTGTCAAAGGGATTTAGTTTCCTAAGTCATCAAGTTGTGGAAGGTGCAAAAATTGCTGCACAAAGTGCCGAGACGTTAGGATATACAGTGAATGAAAAAGTCATTAAACCCACGGCGGATAAGGTTAGGGAAGGTGAAGTATCGAAGAGTGTGGCCGGATATATGGCTGGACTTGGAAAGACGGTATGATGATTTTTTGATTATTTATAAGCGGGGGGGGGGGGGGTAGTTGACTGTTAGTATTATTCTTCATTATGCAAGCGCTATTAAAATTATGTATCCGCCATATTTAACTAACATTATCCTATCACTTGTAAATTTTTAAAAAGGTAACCGAGACTGCAACCCGTTCGATCTCGTCTCTATCCTCGACGCTTTCCAATACCAGTTCGTCTTCCACACAACCTTCACAAACCCAATCCATCTATTCCTCACTTCCCACGTCTCCCAGCGCTGATGGTGACTTTTTTGCTGAAACAATGAACCATTATCAGCAAAGAAACTCTCCAGCACCCAGTAGGAGTTCTACCCTATTGTCGAAGAATAATACATTGAGACCAGCGTCTTCGAAGGTTGAAGGTTCAGAAACCACCACTAGAAGGAGGGAAAAGAAAGACGATTGGAACGATGATGAGTGGAGTTCTTGGTAGCAAATCGGGGAATACGAAATGTTATGGAGAGGACTTGAAGTTGAATGAACATAGAAGCAAGATTGGAAACATTATTATAGATTTATTTTTTTCAGTTAATGTTTATTTTATTATTTTACATGTATCCACTTGAGTAATCAATAATCGCCTGTATTAGGGCGCCTATATTGTTTTGGCTAGATATAGATGACAAATAGAATACGCCTCCAAACAATAAATTTCAATAATAACTGCTGAACCTTTGACTGGCATCTATAAGAGTTTCCGACAATTTGTATAGTATCAAACCATGTGATACGCCTTGACCAACGCGATAAAATGTACAAACGAATTCGTTATACTCTTTATATTTATGGTCATAAATTGATGAAAAACAAGCCCGTTTTATAGTCTATGCGGTTAGCAGAATCACATATTTAATAAATTATTCTACAATTTGCTCAATTCTTCCCATTCACCTTATATTATTCGTCAGCCTTTATACTACCTACGTTCATAAATAATTACGTTAAGCAACAGTTTTATTTTGTCGGTAGGTCACGAAAAAGGTCGGATCTTTTTTTTTATACCGGAAACTCTCATAGTATACAAAAAACACCTTTCTATACACATTACATATTATTCCCTTAATATTATCTTATTTACGAGAGGTAGGCTTTGCCTAATATTATTAATATGTCTCTGTTTTTGGCACCAAGAATCTATTAACATTTAGGTATAGGTGTGTTTAGGTTATACGCACAGTTCCAAATCTAGGCGCATCAATTGTGTAGTATGTATGACTCACTCTATACGCGGATGCAAGCAAACGCCGCAGAATGCTTTATTCTCAGTGGTTGTTACACGATATGGCTTAGTACTGTTTTCTCCTGTTGCTATTGGCTAAACCAAAGATATCGGTGGGTCTGTTTTAATTTGTGATTGTGCTTACAATCTTCATTGCCCATCCTTACACCATGCTGTCTGCAATAGCCATATTTGAAATTCCGGAAAATGAAGCCTGCCTAATAACCGGAGATAATGAATCTCGCTTGCGGAAAATAGAGTAATTGATTTTGCCGTTTATGTTATTGATGAGAATAATGTGTTCACAGACATTGTTTGCCATCTTCGATTATATCACAATTGTCTCTAATCTTCATTCCTTTCCTGTCTTTCTCCATTCTCTCCATCCAGAATTGATACAGGTACAATAATGTCTATTAACTCCACGTGCACCAAGTTGACGATACAAGGAACGGAATACAATGTACGTCAACACATAATGAATTAATTAATATATTTTCAGAATTAATGCTCTCTAGACGTCACCTGTATCCGGAGCTAGGGATTACCTTACTTGAAGCTCGTAAGGGGACTAGAATTTGGTTTGATCGATATGTAGGAAGGGATATGAACGCGCATTCGCGTGGAATGCCTTTGTATGAATTAAAAATGGAGGCCGGCAACGTAGAAAAGCCGAATATATCAAAGACAAAAATAATAACGTCTGATGCAGGGGGAGAAAGTGATACTTCCGATTCGATGGGAAGGGCTGATGTACAGCCGGGATCGTTCATCAACCCCCGTAACAGTTCCTTAAATACACATTATTCCTCGTTCTCTTCATCATCTTCATCTTCATCTTCATCTTCATCTTCTTCATCATCATCTTCATACTCTTCCTCTTCATTACCTCTTGATTCTCGCCAAACCTTACCGATTCCGACTCGTACAAATCCGTTCGCGACAACTCAAAATCTTCCGCAAGTGCTTTCTATGATCAAAGCTCATATTTCAACAATCTACCCTACTTCCGAACGAGATCAAGAAATCCATATAACAGCCTATTTTGGTAAAGAGCTCTTTTTCAATATACCGAATGAATGTCAAGGGGATTTCTTTACTTACGACGATTGGCGTTCAGTCAAGAGGGATGGCGACGAGGGAATGAGGAGTAGTTATCAGCATAGTTGTAACTTATTTGAAGGATATGGAAAGATTGAAAGAATGGACTTGGATTTTATGAGGAGTAATGGAATGAGGATGAGACACGGGTACGACATAAACGAAAACAGTTTAAGTGTCACCATTTATTTCCGAGATGAAGGTGACGAATGGAAGGTCAAACTGAAGTATGATGATAAAGAAGGTTGGTTAAAATTCGAGATAACTCTTGATGTGATTATCAGTTCATTGTGTTTTGTATTATCGTTTTATTTACCACCTCGTTTTTTGTGAAAAACAAAATTTCAAATCAATAAACCTAGCCCGCTGGAAACCCACCAAACTCGTTCGCTCACTCAGGCGCGTCATTCTTCTTGACATTATCTCGGCAACCGGTGCTCCTGATGTTCGCTTTACGGTAAAAACCCAAAAGCGCGTTCCGATTAGTGAAAAAATCGATAATATTATCAAAGAAGTTCAACAAGACAAGAATAAAGAATCACGTGGATCCGCTGAATCCAGTGAAAGTAGCGCAGATGCGCGCGGAGAGGACAAATATCAAAGTGGCAGGATGAGAATAGTAAATAATCATGACGGTGGAAACCCGCATTTTACTTTGGAGGACGAGAAAGGGAAAAGGGGACAGAGACAGTTGACATTCTCTATAGAGGATTTCAAGGGTAAACTATCCGTAACTAGAATTGAGGAAATTCTGACCAAGCAAAAATTTTCGTGAGTACAAAACGCGATTTGCATTGTGGATTGACGTATTAAATAACATCAGATGACTAATTTCATCCTCGGTTCATGCGCAGCACTGACACCTACCGCTTATTACTCTGCCGAACTTTATACTCTGCTGTGACCGGCCACATTTCTCAAAATCTCAATGTCAAAATGAAACATTACAAATGGGTTGATCTCAAATGTCCGCAAGAATCCAGTACTGACGATGATAGCGACGACGACGACGCGGATAAGCGACGTACGGAAAATCTACAGAGGAAGGTTCATGCGCTCACGAGAAGTATAGAAGATGGTGTGATGTTTGCGCGGGTCCTATGTAAGAAAATTGCAAAACTTTAGAACAGGCTCAAGCGGGTTCGGGGTGTATATGCAATATGACACAAAGTGGCTGTTGAAGCCACTACCACCTGTTCTTCAGGATTTATATTCACAAGTGTTAACAAGGAAATATAGTTATATGTGCGAATAATGTCGTCATGATTTAGGTATTAGGGGCTTAGAGTAGAAATAACAAATTGTAAATTACTCTATCCAGGTGTGAGAAGTTATCAATAAACAAGAAAATATTGATTAAATTTGACTAAATGTCCATATGTCTGTGATAATAACAAACGCCTAAGCGTATGTCGATTCGATTAAACATAACGATTCGTGGATGGTAACCTTAAAATGAGGATATTATCGCTAGCCCGATACTAATGTCACTTAATCGCTTAATTACCTTGAGCTTCAGCTTGCATTTACAAAGTTTATATTAACAGACCATCGAATCATTGTGAATGACCAATTGTTACCGAGGAAGCCAAGAACGTAACAGGGCCGGTTCAATCGATCAGAATACTTTATTGAGAATCTTCGAACATCCCTTAAATGCTGATATACAAAAAGCAAATTGAATTAATGTCTTTAAATTACTGAGCGAACATTTCAGCACTGAATTGCCAGTCTCACTCGTATCCAAAAGTATTTCGGTAAATGTGCTGCTATCAATTCCATCTAGAATGTTATTAATAATGTAGACGATACAATTCTACGTAGCTAAATAGTTGATGAAACATCTATTGATGATAAAAATTCGGATATAATTCTTTTATTCGGATGTCGCAAGAATAAAGAGATTAAAGGTAATAACACGAAACCGCGTATTGAATAAACTTGGCTTATTTAGTTATCTTTATTTTTCTTAATTACCTATTGTTTTAGTTAACATATAGCTTCCTATAATTGCATGCAAGTAAGGTATAGCATTGTATAAAAATTAAGAGCGCCAGCAGGGTTGAAGTGAGCACTAACTGAGGAAGAACATTAACACGTCAGTCGAAAAAAAGTTCAAACACTCATGTGTCGTGCCCCATCGCTCTCCCTGATATGCCGGTACGACATAAGTCCATCATATTGACCACCAGAAATGCAGGAGAATAGATCAGAGATCCTGCCACACAAGCTGGTAATAAGAAAAGAAATAAGCAAATCCACCAAGGAGACTGTCTTCGGAGTACTATAATCCCTTAAGCGCTTTCCTTTTTAAGGTACAATACTTTATCAATTCGAATCGCAAATATTTCATTGGCCAAAATCAGTATCATGTGATTGTGCTTTTTTCACGCGTCTCGGGTAACTGTTCATCGACAGCAACTTTTCATCTAACGGCATGGTTAAAGTGTTTTGTATTTTTTTGTTTTACTTCCGCTTTCAGAAAGTTTTCTGTCAACAATCGCGGGAGAGCAATTGATCGTCAACTCTTGGGATTTAACTATCTTTCAGGCTTCTCCTACTTTAATTAAATACAATAACAGTTAGTAACCTTTAAGCTAGTCTTTTAATCACAATCCTGTGCCGATTGGTAGACACTAACCGAGACACTATTCGTCCTCGAGTTACTATTCCCTTCCGATGGGATTAATTCGAAAGCCTATAGCTTGTATATATTCAAACGTATGTCTCATCATAAGCGGATAACAATCGTAATGCCACGAGAATATCCACCAGACAAGAAGCGAATATTCCTAGTCGGCATAGTAATTAGTGGTTTACAACTACATCGAATAATTTATTAGAGAACGAATCCTTGATAATGTATTTCAGAGTGTAACAAACTACTCGTTTATTTCAACATCAATTAAACATTTAAGGATATGATTAATTCTATTGGAAAGTCGAGTCTCTTATATATCTAACTTGTTGACTTTCTCTATTTTTATCGTACGCGCTGTTATCCACTTTCCTCAAATTTAGTTACTGATTGCGATTGTACTATTGTCACTTTTGATACTAAATGACAACGCGTAATCAAAATCCTTGTGGCACTGCTGGAGTTACGCAAAATTTAATATTAATATTAGTCTCCACATTTCGCTCAATTCTCAAATATGTCTATTTGTATTTCTACTTTGAATTACACCCGTTTAGAGTGTCTTACTTAGGATGCTTATGACAAGAATACGAGTAAAATAATAACATAATAGCTTTCAAAATTAGTTTATAATTTACTAACTTTTTTAAGTTATGGGTAATTTTTGTAGAATCTATTAAAATTTCTTACTTTAAATTGCCACTTATTTTTAAGAGCAAAATTTACGATTTGTGAGTACTTGGTAGTCTGCTAACTTCTGATTTTAATTTATACTGAGTACGTTGGTATAATTTCCCATTCTGCTTCAACATTATACTATGCATCGGACCAGAACTTACGTTTGCAAAGAAATCACTATACGTATTATTATTATATTAGTATGTTTGGGACCTGTCTCAGTTCAGAACCTAGTCACTCAGTCCAGAACTCAGTTGTCTCGGTCCAACTGAGGTACAACAGGTATTAGAAATCTAACTATCGACGTAGCAACTTGTGGGATGATAAGTATAAGTGGGAAAGCTAATAATTGTTCACGTTATCTGTCCCAGTTATGAAAGTAGGATCGCCAAATATATTATTATAGTCTATTACAAAAAGAGTATTCGCGTGCTTGTATTGATTTCCCCCGCGGCAGGGCATAAAGTCATTTCTAGAAAGCCAAAAATGAAGCAGATAGAAATAGTCGGTTGAACTTATACTTACTATCGCATAATTCTTAATATTAATCACTTATTCGGATGTCACCTGATTAATAGAATAAAGCGAATAAATTTAATCTATTAATCGATGTCTATAGCTATTACCAATTGTTTTAATTTAGCATACCTCCTACGAATTGCACGCGATCAAGACTTTTATAGACTAATGCTAAATAATAAGAGTGCTGTAAGATCGAACATTTACCGCTGGTATACCTTATCACGGAGGAAGTGAATTAACTCAGTCTTTGAATAGAAGCTAATTCTCAAGTTTCCTATATCACTGCTCTCCCAGACGACATATTCTATGCTAGTGCAAAAAAATCTGTTTATTGGTTTGCTATTACTTTCGACAAATTTATATAACGTAAATACTGTAAATGTTCATATGCGAAACTTTATTAAAAAGAAGTAAAATTATAATGCTTATGGTGATTGGATCAGGAAAAGGCATCACAATTGGCACGATTATAAACGGGACTATTTACAGCAGCCAGTACCCTGGCCAGCTTTCTGACCGTTCGGATCCAGATCAAGTCTATTGCGAGGCTGTGGATCCTGAGAATGATTGTCAATGAGTCTTTTCTTGATGTCCCTATTATGTAATATCATAACATTAGTCGCGAATAACATGACAGCAGAAAAATCTCGACCTGGTTAAAAGCAGACGCCAAGACTCCCGTTCATCATAGCTTACCTGGCCAAAGTGAAGAATGCTTCCTCGACATTAGTATTAGCTTTGGCACTAGTCTCCAAAAACTTGATACCAAACTCGTCAGCAAGTAATTGTCCCTGTTCTTTAGCGATAACCTATATAAACAGATACTATGTGAGTATGCGAAAGCGGATTAAAAGTAGAAAGGAGTATTGAAGCGAAATATCTAGTTACTGACTGACCTTCTTCTCGAGCCAGTCACACTTGTTTCCAATGAGAATCTTATTCACTCCTTCGCTTGCATGTTGCTCTATGTTGGAGAACCAGTTCCTTATGTCTGTAATCAGAATAACGTTGATTAAGGATACATTGGCAAAAACTATGTGATGCTCCAGCTCGAACAGAGCTTGCATGACGGTGTTTTTAAATCATACTCACTTCCAGCAAATACGCTGGGTGTGACAAAAGGATACTGTTAAACGAACGTTCATCTGTGACATCATAGACCAGAAGTATTCCCATAGCACCACGATAATAAGCTATACATATGGTCATATTAAACATCGCGATGAGTAAAAAAACAACAATGATCACACAGAACAGATCAAACCAAGTTAGCACGTTCATGACCAATTCACGTTCAATAATTACCGGTTGTAATTGTGCGGAACCGTTCTTGACCCGCAGTATCCCAAATTTGCAGTTTGATACGTTTGCCATCCAACTCGATCGTCCGAATTTTAAAGTCGATTCCGATTGTAGTAATAAAAGACGGAGTGAAAGAGTCGTCTGAGAAACGGAGCAACAGACAGCTTTTGCCAACACCTGCGAATGTTGAAAGAAAAACGTCATGTTAACAGCGTCCGAATGGTTTGGCAGTTGTGATTATAATGCACACGGGGATGACTAATGGAAGAAATTCGGTTGACTATCGATAGCGTTATGTTAAACGCAGGCTCTGGGATCTTCGGCGAAGCCGTTGTAAGCGCAGCAATGTTATATAACTAGTAGCAATGGCCAACATACCTGAATCACCAATCAACAATAGCTTTATGAGATAATCATAAGCGGCACTCTTGCTTGTCGTCATTTCGATAGTATTTGTAGCGTAACAGTGATTAAGCTATTGGTTTATATATTCTGTCTATGCGTCTAACGATGATGACTCTTTTGTAGGAGAGAATCGACCCGGGTAAATTAAGCGGTTTCAGACAGCTCATCTTGCGTAAATTTGTAGCAAACGCTAATACTTACTATTAATTAAGTAAGAATGTCAACTATTACACTACGCCGTTTGAAGATTGGAAACCCAGGAATCGTCGCTTACTAAATAAGTTGTAGAGAAGGAAGCAGTGTCAGGAGAAGGGGGGTGAGGGTTGTGTTGGTTGTTGGGTTGGTTTGCATTCTTCTTGGGATCACACAGAGTGGGCGGAATTACGTCATGTGAGTGGTGTATGAAAGTTAATAATGTTATTAGAAAGAATATATATCCGCCACAATAGGTGTATAATGTTGCCGATTATGAAGGGGAGGGGGTTGGTGAGAACGTTTCACGGTCTGCTAATCTGAGGATAACGTTCGAGTGTCACAATAAACGGCATACTGTAATCAGACCATTCGCATAACGTTTATGTTGCTGTGCCAGAACAAGAAAGTATAATAAACGTTCTAAACAAACTGAATAATCGTACGATCACTTTTAGAACAGCGTTAGTTCGACAAAGCTGGTGTATTCCCGAAATCGACTTCCTAATTAATTGATCTTTCAAAAATATCGCAATTTGTTACTCTTCTGATTACGTAATAACTAAACAACTCGCAGCTTTTAGGTTAAACGAAATTCGTAATAATAACAACAACAATAATAACGTTTGCACATTCTCTCAAACTAACTAGAGATGGGATGCACAACAATTGCAAAGGAGTCGATCGAATACTAAGGCAACCATCAATGACTAGTCTCTGGAAACATTTAAGTGCGATGCCTATTTGGTAGAAATAGTTTGGGAAGACAAACTTTATCTTACAAAAGCGCAATTTTTAAAACGCGTAATAGAATGTGCACGCTCTATCCTTACGCGACACCCGATATATTACGTATTTATTGTAATTTGTAATTTGTTCGTAAGTTAATCGTCTAAAAATGCTGACTCTTTTTGAATACTAGGTATGCTCATGTGTTACCAACGCCTGTATAAAAGCAACGCCATCAAGAAGAAAATCATTTTTCTCTGACAACCATGTAAATGTTAGAAACGCTCAGAATTGTATATGCAGGACACCACTCGGATTCCAAAAAAGAGATGAGCAGTCAATAAACCGTCAGTGAAGCTTTCTATGCTAACAAGAACAAAAAATTTGTGCTATATTACTGTAATCATGTCAAATGATAAACCGATCCTGATGGAAACTAGCGATGCAGTATCGTTTTAAAGATTATTCCTCAATTCTTGTATAATGATGAATAAATAATACCAGTTGTCTTACGACGATTTAAAGTAGTAGCGGCTTCAAAAAATTATTGGGTCCATGATTATCTATTTTCGCTGTCTGTGACTGCTCCAAAGTTAAGAACATTGCTAATATCTAATTGTATTGGAATTGTGACTTATGTTATCGGCATTACATGTCAGAAACAAATTAATTATTTTACAAGTGAAAGGAATCTTATTCTGGACAGAAATATGACTGAATTATTGGGAGAGGCTTTACATGTCAATCGGAACGAGTCTTTCTATCGAATGTCTTAATTCCGGCTGGTAACTTTATTCACAAATATAGCATCCGATCCGTGTAATGGGGACATATTCGTAAGAAATATGCACTTTTAACGCTTATTCCGTATGACAATGAAGTTATTTCGAAGCCTAATGATGGACGTTGTTAATACTTGAAGTGTGGCGGGCTAACGCTTGCTTTTGGGTTAATTCTATCATACACTTTCATCGAAGAACACCTACTATTGTAGTATATACCCTACCCTTATTGGATCTAATCGTAGAGGGGAATTGGTTGTTTTATTTATAAGACAGATCGTCTTATTATACCAGTTGAAACCCCGCATGCGAATAAAATTTCATCGTAATTTTACAATACATAGGTCTATAAATCCGATTATCTTATTTAATAGAAATATATCCGACAATTAAAAGCCTAGGCGATTACCGTTTCAATACTCGTGAAAACAGATTTACAAGTTTTACAAGCGGAAGATAACGCAATCCGTTAAAGTTACGCGGTCCTGTTAAAAATCCAGCTTCGTGTTGTTTTAGGAGATGATCCGATGCAGAGGGTGATGAGTGCAGCAATGCCAAGCTAAAACATGGGAAACAATTACATGTTAAAACAAACTCGCTTATTCAACGCCATTTGACTTGCGTCGTCATCACCCCCGTCCCTCACCAACCTCGAGTACTCTCGCGTAATCGATTTTCCATTCAACTTCCTCGCAGTTCTAGCATTAGTCTTCGTCCGTTGTCCCCTAACTGGATATCCCATAACGTGTCTCTTACCAATGTATGTCCCGATCTGTCTATGATGTAGGATATTAGCCTTAACCACTCTTTTCAATTCCGACTCCAATGTCATTTGAGACAATAGTAAGGCTAGCCTATTGAGTTGTGGTTCGGTGAGTTCGCTCAGACGACATGTCTTGTGAATAGATATTTTGCTGCAGATTTGCTCAGCAGTTTTCAGACCAATGCCATAGAAATATGTTAGGGCTATCTGTGGAGAGTAAGGTACGAATTAGCATAGTGTGAGAAGGAGAATGAGAAGAAAATAAGGTTTAGCAAATACTTTGACATATTTATTATCAGGTAATGTGACACCAAGTAGTTGCATAGCTTGCTGTCTTTTGCGCGCTAAAAGCCTAAGCGCATATCCAACATATGCTATAAAATTTTCCAAGTCACATGATTTTAAACGTTGTACGATCTCGCATTATTGTCTTTGACAAGAAGGTTTGATTTTACAGAATAATCGTATATTACAAAACATCATATCTAACCCGACGCTATTGATAGAATAAAGTCTGAAAGAACAGTTATACATCTCCGCAGGACCTATCTATCGAATATATTGGGGTTTGCCTCTCTTGTATGTTATGAAATTTTTTTTTCTCAAACGATATAATAAAAACTCGATATCGAACAGCTAAAATATATATGGAATCAGAATGCCACAAAGTGCTTTGAAAAAGAACGGCTTGTTATTATAATTCTATTGTCTCGTGTTCATCTTGTAGATTGTGACCTCGGGTCCTAAGACCAACGAATTCCAAGATGAAAAGCATGGACCAAATTTAATATTATAAACATTTCTAAATTGGTCTTCAACCCAGCATTCACGTGAGTAACAATGCTAAAAGCTGTGTAAAAAGAAAGGAACCAAATACGCACACGTTTACATCACGCGATATCTAATATAGTCACGTGACGGAGATGTTGATAGATTTTAATATACAATAAATTTATTTTGAGCTCACGCACAAAACAAAACATTGTTCCGACGCGCATGTCAAATGTTTTTTCGTTCTTGTTGTTGACAGTTTACTCCGGAAGCATCAATAGGGATGACAAGTCGTCATATAAATGCTCGCGTTAAGAAAAGGTCAATAATGGAAGGAACGACTAAAGGTACCGTGAAGTTTATGACTTTGAATTAATGGATGTAAATGACATTCGGGATTACTAAGACGTTCTGTTTGACTGTCGTCGGTTTTCTCTTGCCTGACTGCTTATATTTATGACAAGGAGTGTCAACAGCATTACGAACATATCACCCATTCTACGACAGTGAGAATCCATTTCTCAGTGCTGACTCGCCATTACGATTACGAAAGTCCAAAGATAAACTTAGTGACAACGAGTCTGACGGTGATGACGATTGGGTCAATGAGAATGATGCTGCTAACAAAGGTATCAGACAGATGCTTGTCTATAACTAGTTAACTTGTTTGATGATACAGATTCCAAATCAATTCATAACAGAAAACACGACCCCGCGCGCACGAAGAATAGTAGCAACACCAACAGTATTACCATCTCCCTATATTCAAAATGATACAACGACGCCACCATTACCACCATTCGGTACGCCTGTAAAAGGTATTAACACGCCCGTGCAGGATGTTGATACGCCTGTAAAACGTATTAGCGTGCCTATTCAAGACATTAATACTCCCGCACAAGGCATTAGTAAGACACCTACACAGGATATGACTGCATCTGCCCAGGATGTGACCACACCTATACGGAATGTAACCAAGCGCACACAGGATGTGACTACACCTGTGCAGGATATGACGACGCCCGTACAGGATATGAAGACACCTGTACAGGATATGAAGACGCCTGTACAAAGAATCTACACACCTGTACGTGGTATTAATTCACCTTTACAAGGTATCACTACTGCACAGAACTTTTACTTCTCCCTCGTCTACAGTTTTACCCACGCATACATTTACCCTTTGCTCTTGTTCTGCTTCAAACCGCTTTTATTCTGACCAGCTGTACGTCAAGTTACACCGTCTCGCTCATCAACTTCCTCACCAAGAAGAAAGCAGATACGTTCTACTTCGAGACGAATGCGAGTAAGAAGAGTGCAGCGGGTTAATCCAGCGGTTTATGACGTGAAAGAGCCGTGGTATATTAAAGCTGGATCAAGATTGTCGACTTATACAAAAGATGCAGTGTGCATATTAAAGCATACATGCAATGTCGTGTGGATGAGGTGAGTTGGGAATCAGACATAGAAAGTAATCGCATAGTAAGAGGCGCAGATATTATGGCTAAAAGTTGACCGCTGGCTATCCTTTTCGCGTGATAACATAACTCTTGGTTGTTCTTATTGTAGGATGACATGGAGATCGTTTCTGTTGGTTATGTCGTTCATAATATTATATGACGCTATGTCTAAAGTGTGGGATTATGATGAGAGAAGTATGCTATTAGCATTACGCGCCTGTTTATTAGTAGATTTAAGAACACTTGACAAGAAAACAATGTATTATTTTGTAGATTTTCAGCGAGAAGTGAGCATATGCCAAAGAGAATTGGACGCACTACACTGTGACAGAGCATCAATGTTACCACGTGTTGAGAAAATTTGTCAGGAAGCCAGAAAATATCCTTTAATATTCTTTATTTATAATACAAACATGGTTTATTCCTTGACTGTTTATCACATGTGTAGAAGCAAAAAAACAGTTATCTATTCTGGAAACTTTTGGTGTGGCTATGATACACTTCATAAAACTGGCTCATGATGTGCAACCCGGAGAATCAATGGCATTTAAGGCAGAGTATTATTTTTATCTGGATACTTGCATGCGTGTTATTAATGACAAGTTTAGCATCAAACTAACATAATCTGTCTCACTTTCATTCTTAAAGGTCATTGGTGCCTATGTATTTATCATCTGCTTTCTTATGTTCCTAGTCATAAAGTACATATTTGGACCAGCATATTCTCTGCCACAACCACTGCCACAACCACAACCACAATATCTCTTCCTATCTACAAACGCACCTTCATCAATGTCTCCTCAGTTCAGCACAATGTCTGTACCAGTGTCTCCTCATTTCAACTCTATAGAATATCCGCCTCCTACAAACTTTTTCAATGGATGATGGGCAAAAATGTATGATATTTACTTCTTTGATTCTCTCGTCATAGTCAATAAATGATGTGGCAGAGTATTCTGAGAATTTCTGCTGTCACTTAACTTTGTATATGAATTGCCCTTCAGAATGACCACTTAGATTTATTAGTTTATACATTTTTTGGACATTGGACCCAAACTATCTATTCAAAATTAGAACTTGAGATGGGAGACATCTGAACCACTGAAACTTTGCTGATCTATTAAAAACTGTCTGATTGTCAAAAAGCACCAATTTCAAATATGTTCATTTAAAAAGAATACTTGGCTGTGTCGAGCAACAATCGCGGAAGAGCAATCGATCGCCGACCTTGGGATTAAAGTTATTTTCAAACGGAGCTTGTGGCTACTATTTTAGTTAAATCGAGGTAGTGACCTACATCGGTAGACACTTATCCGAGGACGGTTATTCCTCGAGTTAATCGATTCCGATGGGACTAATTTAGAAGCCTATAGGTTGGGGCTTATACTTACCCATATTTATCTAAATGCATTTCCACTTAAGCAAATAACAACACGAGAATATTATCAGAAAACGAATCATTTCAAAGTATAAAGAACAAATCGTCTATTTGAAGATAATTATAATAATAAAGGGATCGAATGTGAAACACACTGAATCTAACAGAAAGTCGTGCTTCGTATATAATGTCAATTTTTCCTAACCATAAACGAGTGGATTATTTACACTTTCGATAAATATATATGTGTCAATCGGAGAACACGAAAATAGACCGGATATAATTGACTAAATGTGAAACTCTATTAAATTGACTCCTCCTCCGCTTTTACCGCTAAAGGCAATCAGGCGCTGCTGAAATAAGCTAAGATAGACAATTGAGAATACATAGTAACCGAAGTGGGTCGGGAACATTAACATAGTGGGAAATGCTAAGAAATTCGTAAATTTGGTTTATCGGGGTAAATTTAATATAGAGGTTTTAGAACTTACCTTCGGTTTAGCGGGGTTTTACTTAGTCCTTCGGTTTATCCATCTTCGGTTTAACGGGAGCCACTTGTATATGGAAACATCGTCAGAAAGAATGTTAAGAGATGTTGACCTGGATAATAACAGTTATATTCCATTACATGGCGTCTCAAATTTATTCTATTACACGTAATTTTCAAATAACTGAAATGCTTTTGTAGTAAATTTACTTGTTAATGTTACTATAATTATTTATAATCACTACAATCTTGAGGAAAATGCAATGCCATTGTATTTTATACAAAAAATAAATAATCGTAGAGATTGAGTATGTTTACTCTGTTCTTGATCATAGCTTTGGTCTTCCTGCTAACAGACTTTATTCGCGAAACTTTGATTAATTACCGCAACATCCATCCAAAATATAATTGTCTGTCTATTACTATTGATATTATTACTGAAATAAATTAGGGATACGATACAGTCATTATGATATGCAGCTGCAAAATCTGAAAGCCTTCGCGTCATTGACGATGCTTCGATTATGCTGAGCCGGTTACCAATTTTAGCTTATATTTAACAAATACACACTGTTACAATATGCTGTTACCATCAATGCTACTTTTAAATAAACGCTAGGGGGAATGTTTGCTTGTTGTCTAGATAACATGGAGCAGAGAATACAAGCAGTCGTAAAAAAAATTATGTTTAGCCATAAAAACAATGTGCGTGAATATAAAAATATATAACAGAGAAACGCTTGATACTCTAACAGCAGTGTATGCTTATATTCTTTAGCATCCGATTCCCCGTTATTATTAATATTATTATTCTTACGTGAATCATAACCTCCCATTTGAAATCTTTGGTGTCTTGACGCTGGAATGATTATTATGACGTAAAAGTTGTACATAAATAGCAATTCATAATACTTATTTTTTTATGAGGCGCATATTAATATTAATATCATCACTTTATTTCGATAGATCTGCTGCTGCATGTGACTGATGCTTTTGCCATTGTATATTGATTGGTGGTAATTCATAGCTATATACGAACTACAAACCCTCAAGAATATTAATATGTATAGTAATAGCGATTGATGCTTTGCCCCTTTAGTGCTTCTTTCCTAATCAAGGCAGTGATGCAATTAAATAAAAAGATGCACATTTTCAGTTTCTCTCTTTTGTTATTGTTCCGTCTTTTCTCACACAAGCTAAAAAAGAAAAATGTCCTTGAATTTTCTTCAAACACTCTCGACTGACATAGGCCAGCTTTTGCAAGATTCCGATGAATGCAATATTATAATAGAAGTTGGAGAAGATCCGAACATTAAAGCATTTTACGCTCATTCGATTATATTGCGGGCAAGATCACCATATTTCCGACGAGCATTATCGCATGAGTGGACCAAAATCGAAGACGGTCGTAGAAAGTTCAGAAAACCCAATATTAAACCAGAAGTATTTGAACTCATTCTCAAGTAACCTTAGCTGTATGAAGTACAGTCTGTAATACATTATCCGTAATTCGTTACTAATTTCTTTCTTCTTTATAGGTTTATATATAGCGGCGACATTAACTTGGACGGGCAAGACGTGTCAAGAATATTAGAGCTCCTGGTTGCTACCGACGAATTGCTGTTAAGTGAGCTATCTGATCACGTTCAAGATTATATATTACATTGTCAAAGTGAATGGCTTAAGCAGAACGTTGTCAGTCTCTGGACGAAAATACATCATTACGACGCTTGTGCCAAATTAAAAAACCACTGTTTGCGATTGATATGTCGGAAACCACAATTTCTCTTTGCATCGGAGGATTTCTTGTCCATGCCAGAGTCATTGCTACTGCCATTCTTGCGAATCGATGGTCTTCGTATGGAAGAGATTGAAATTTGGGATCATGTGCTTCGCTGGGGATTAGCTCAGCATCCAGAGATTCGGGATAAGGACATGAGCAAGTGGTCTGCTGACGAGTACGATGGTTTGGAAAGGACACTTAAAAACTGCTTGCCTTTGATTGACTTTGCCCATGTATCGTCAAACGACTTTTACAGTAAAGTATGGCCATTCCAGGGAATGCTGCCCAAGACTCTATTGGAGGACATAGTTAGGTACATATATACATGCATGAATTATAGTTGGGACAATGGGCAATGGCGAATATTGATATAACACAATATTGATTCGGATGGGGGGCTGGGGGGTTTTTTTTCCTTTCTTTCTTAGACATCACCTCAAGACAAACAGTCCTCCTCAGCCTGTCAAGCTTGCGTCTAGACTGCAATTCGATTCTGCTCTAATTCGGACATCCCACGTTGCTCTTTTGGCTAGCTGGATTGATAGGCTCGGCGACAAGAGGTATCTCTACGATGAAGTTCCATATCGGTTCCAGTTATTGTTGCGGTAAGTAGATCCAGCTAGTATTATAGGACTGTGGTTTCTATTACACAAAGTTATTAACCTTATTGCTTGCCTTGACAGAGGGACGCGAGACGGCTTTAGCTCTTCGGCTTTCCATGAACTGTGCGACGAAAAGCCAAAGACCGTTGTAGTAATCAAGATTCGTGGGACTGACGAGATAATTGGTGGATATAGTCCGTTGATATGGAAACCGATGGATGGTTACTGCAACACTGAAGACAGTTTTCTCTTCAGCTTTGGAAATCGTGGTAACGTTGAGGACGCTACATTGAGTCGCGTATCTCTATCGCGATCTTA
This sequence comes from Paraglomus brasilianum, assembly GCA_910592345.1. Lineage (NCBI taxonomy): Eukaryota > Fungi > Glomeromycota > Glomeromycetes > Paraglomerales > Paraglomeraceae > Paraglomus > Paraglomus brasilianum. The sequence goes on from CAJVPI010000128.1 coordinate 18,975, forward strand.
TTATGCTATTCGATGGAATGGACGTGACTATGGTCCTTGTTTTGGAGATAAAGATTTGTGGATGCGAAACAAGTTTAATGAAGAACTTAGTTGTTCATGTCGGCGTGACGACTACATGGAATCTATTACCGACTGCACAACTTTTTCTGTTGAAGAATATGAAGTATTCAGGGTTGTAAAGAAAACGTCATTAACGTAGATTTTTTCAGAGACAATTAACAAAGTCACCTATCATTTAGTACCACTTATTGTCATACTTTATTTTAATAATAATTTTTTTGTAATGATTATTCTATATAGAAATGTCGGTTACCCACCACAAGACTTGATCCGACTATAGACATAATACTCCGAATCCTGTGATTATTACTTGTATTATCATTTATAGATTAAACAGTTTTGTTGAGACTACGGCCGTTCCTCGTCCTTGTTCTTGTCCTCCTCTTTCTCTGCATTCTTTTCTTTGGTTTCCTTTTCCCAATCTTTTTGCAAACGTCCGACGATTTCTAAAAATTTGTTGATTGATAACATTAGTTGCGACTGAAGAGATTCCTTTGTAAATTAGCTGTGATCATTTTAATTACCTCGATGAGCGGGTGGAGTCACCACATGCTCTACATCTTGCCATCGGGTTTCATCATTGTCAAGTTCATCTGGACTTGGATCAGAGATTGTATCATGTCGTGGAAGGGCATGAAACACTACACCTGAATGAGGTTCGCGACCTATAATTTTGTAATTGACACAATAATTAGATCAGATCATATAGACTAGAGACGAAAAGAAATAAACACATACCAATGGGTGAGGTATTCTCGCTGCGTTTATTCATGGTTGTAACTTGGTGAATATGCAATGCCCTTGCTTCGAGTCGCAAAAATGCAGAGTTTGTGGAGAGTTGGATTCCTATGCAAATGGGCGAGCAGTGATTTGAAGCAGAACAAGGATGGAAAGTAGACCAGACGCAAACATTATTGACTTTGCAACCAAGCTTGTCGTCATGATGACTTCACTCTAGTCTCGAAATGGACGAGATTCACCAATCGGAAATAAAGTTGAGATGTTTACAAACAGCACTTTGGCGGCGTTAAACGGCTTTTTTGATCAAGTGGGATTTGGTTAAGCGTTGGTTTTGTGCCTTATACACAAATTTTTTCCTAGTGTTTTTCATTTATTTTAAAATCGAATTTGCTTCGGTTGGTAATCGCAATATACCGAATCGAGAATTCATAATATCAAAGGGATTGAATAATCACGGAAATTTTCGCAGAGTGCATCCGCATTTTTTGAGTCCAGGGAGGTGGAAAATTTCTCGCTACAAAACGTGAGTTTATACAACCTGTATACGGTTAATCACTCACTCAATCAACGTCAAGTCTGTCAATTAATTTCATTTGTTCAAGAAAAAAATGGATTGATAGTATTAGTGAAAAGAAGCTACACAACAACAGAAGGAACAGTGCGAGTCCATAACCATTAATATAATAAAACTATTTGTACAGATTACTACTCGTAAATTAGTGTAAATGTCCAAAATTGAAGACTATAAAATTAAACTCCAATTTTAATATAACTAACTCTGCAACCGCACTTCTTATAGTAACTTTTCTAATCTAATTTGTGCAGATACAAGCACAAACTTTCATCTTTCAATAAATAAATAATCCCGCGCACCCACCACCCTCTTATACGTCGTCCACAATTCTTTTCGATACAGTCTTTCCCATTAACAACATTAACAAAACACCAGCCGCAACAAAAAAATCCCGTGGATATACGACTCCTTCATCGCAAAGTCATCCAAGAGTATAATCCGAAAGCTTAGCAAAGAATGGATTCACAAACTCAAAGAAAGCAAACTGTGATGGTTGTGTACCATATTTGTAGACAAATCTGCTTGCTAAATAGGACCCAAAGATAGCGCGGACATACGGTTCAGGTACGCGCTCGAGCAGAGTGTCAAGTCCCAAACGATCAAGCAAAAGCTGTGGGAATGCTTCGCGCAAGACCGCCTTGCGTAATGGAACATTTTGCCAGAGTATCGATTGTTGGAGATCCTCATTGAGTGTCACAATGTTAAGACTCAGTTCGTCAGAAATAATAGATCGTGGCTTGTTAGTGCGACGGTGTTCGCGCCAGATACATTCGAACTCTAGTTCGGCGTTCTTTTCTATGATATGATGTACTTCTTTAACATAATCCTGATAAAACTGAGGTATAACACCCTCTTTGACTTGCATGTTCTTGTCGAATTCTTCATCAGTGAGAGACAAGGCAGCAAGCACCTCTAGTGAAGATGAAGTTACACCACCCTTATTCGCCGAGGCATCTTTAAAGATAATAGCACCGGCTTCTTCTAATCTTAGGCGTGCCTCTTGGGTGAAGAACAGATTGGCACCTTCTACAATGTACTTGAAGCGTGGTTTGCCATTATGATCGAGTAATAGACTGACGTTACTGAGATCGACCGATTCCGGACGACCGCCACACGGAACGAATAGTTCGGCCGAGACGAGACTTGACAAGTGGAAGTTGTTCCTGAAAATTAAACCGTCATCAATGACTTGTCCGTCTAGAATGAGAGGACGAGGGTTAGCAACGAGAATGTATGCTAAATAAATGGATGCGGCGGGAAATATCAATCAACTTACTTGGTAGTTTGACATTCTGTTGATCGACTAATACTCTGAATCCTTTGGGTGATAATTTTGACAAATCGAATTGTGATATCATAAATCGGTTATGAGCAAGGCGTCTCAACTCTGTGCGATCGATACCGTCCGGATCACAGAGGACACCACTACCGTCAACAACGGCTGAAAAAAAAAGCAGGCAAATTAGATAAACAAAACTAAATGGACCAATAAGGCAAACATGACACTCGCCATCCAACACTTACCAATAGTTCTATCCTTTGAAATCCTAATCTCGTTACTACCCAAATCTCCATCAGGTCCACCAGTTTGGAATTTAGTAATCTTGGCTTCCTTCAAACCCAATTTCTTGTATATTCCTAATACGTATTGGTGAACTGATCTGGTGGTCATTCCGTAAACATCATGAGGAATACCACCGAGTTCTTGTGATTTGCCTGTAGTGAAAGCTTTCCAGAATGGTGCTCCGCGTTTACGCGCGTGGGCACTCGCCCAGTCAACGAGTGTTGCTGTGCCCTCATCGGGACCGAAGAAGAGAATTTCTGGCTTATTATACAGATCGATGATTTTCTGAAAATTGGAATCATCAAAATAAGTAAGTGAACGCTTCTTTGTATGCTATATCTCAAGTTACCAAGCAATATGAACTCACTTCTTTGATTCCAGGCGTTCTTCCAACAATCAAAAGATCCAGGATACTATCAACATATTTCTCAAACGCGACACGATCCTTGTCTTGTTGTGCAAAATCCAACAAAATCGTTCCTTTCGAACCACCCTCGGGTATATCCTTGTTTTTTCTTTGTTGCGTAGCCGCCAAAGCATAATTTTCATCAAATAAACTTCTCAAATTGATGCTATACGTTTCCTTATTCCTAGATTTTATAATCCTAATCCCGCCTCTCGCCACGTCTCTGAATCTCAAATGGAATCCTCGAAATTCCGACCCAATTACAAAGAACATTCCGAACAGTTTGGTCGGATATTCAATCGCTGGAAGGAAGCTAGGGTCGAGACGGAAGGAAAGTGCAACCTTTGTTGGCTGATAAAAGTTGGTTTTAAGCACGTGTTTGTTGAAAGTGAGGAATGATTCAAAGACCATGAATTCGTGAGTATTGGATGTCGTGCGTTTGATCTTGTCCAAAAGTTCATCGTCTGTCAAGACTACGTCTGTTTGGATACGCTGGTAAGAGAGAGAGGGTCTTTTATAATAAAGAATAATAGTTAGTATGTGGGCTGTGAGAGAAAGCCATTGATCTATGCACTAGGCTGATCGATATAATATCGTCATATTTGAATACTTACTCAAGTGCAGCTGCCCGCGGATTAATATAATGCGTCATCGCAAAATTGATATATAATAAATGAATCAACTCTGGATACATCTTGATAATATCCAAAAGATACTCTCTAGTAAAAGTGTCTGTCCTCAGCTTCTTTTTAATCTTGGTCAGCACGCCTACATGCACCGGATTGTCCTTGTCCAGAATACTCGCCAGACTGACATACTCATTACCCAACCTGTTCAAAAAGTGTTGTGCGAAAAGCCATCCCACATGGCCGTAGATGGCCTCTTGCACGGAAAGTTTTCCGGTTTGGAAGAAGCTTTGTAGAGGCGTCGTGGGAAGACAATAAATTAGAGAGGCTTCTTTGATTACTTGGTGGATCGTGTGTTCAATGGGTGCAGAGTCTGAGTTTGGCAAGGGATTGAGATAGAGAGACACTACTGTTATACCGTTGGAGAATTGCTCTGTCAAGTTTAAAGATCACGGAAACTCGAGTTAGAATATGACTAACGAATTAGTTACAATGACAAATAACAAACAAACTGTCTACATACCGACATATTTCCTCGTCGAATACATGTCGTAAAAGTGATACAAATCGCTCATAGCTGAGAAAAAGCTTTGAGTACTTCCCTGCCTATAGGCAAGTACCAATCTCCTCTCTCTACTTCCTTCAACTTCGAACATTTCAATCACAGGTCCGGTCCTGTTCAATGCCAGTTTTATGATATCACGATAGATTTCTAATGTGTTTTCGGTTACTTTTTCTAAAAATGTTTTGTCGCCAACAAGGCGAATATCTGTTTCTTCTTCGGGTGTAGGGTTTGGTACAACAAAATCACATTTTGATATGAAATAGCAGCGAAGCTGAGTGTTCAGTGAGGGAGAGACGTTGCCGTGAGAGCGATAAGTTTCGAGACGATATGCTCGTTCTGTAGAGCTGCCGTCCAGGTATTTGGCATCGATTCTGGAAAATTAGTGAGCATTCGGGTAAAGACGACAAGAAAGTTATGACATGCTGGTTGACTATAGTACATTGATTTCGAATATATGCATCAGCGCCACTTTTACAGCCACTCGTTTCTCGTTGATCACTTCGAATGCAAACGTACCTTCTCTCGTGTTGAGGGCCTTGAGACTGAGACACCCCAGGACGCGAAGTGTGTATATACACAGCGCCTTCCTCTGTTTCTCTTTCAAGATTAATGTCGAACTCATTCTCATTCTTCGTGTAGGCGAATATCTTTGCACCGTAGAGAGCCATGATGTGATTTGCAATAGTTTCAAAAGTTTCTGTGCCAAAGTATACATCATCGATTCCAAGATTGCTGGTTTGTTTTCAAATAGATGTTGATAGTGAGCGAATTGAAGATTGCATGGACAAAGAGACGGCAAAGATTGGGAAAGGATGCACGCAAGACACGAGATGAAGATTGTTCAATCCTCTCTCTTGTTATCGTTGTTGCACCCATCTTTCTGCTTTCATTTGTACGCAGAATATGACTCACCCATAAAACCACGACACTTCGTTCTTGACCAGATCTTTTGGTATAAAGCCACGTTCTTCTAGATATGCGCAAACCTTGATCATTTGTTCTTCTTTCCCATCAAAGATATGGTCAGTGTATCCACTCGAGTTCTTGACCACCATATTTGTGGGCTGTAAGAACAGACCGGGAATTTGTCGAAAAGAGGACATGGTAAGGTATCAGAGAGAGAGAGGTCAAGCGAAGTTGAGAGGGGAGGAAGTTAATGGAAAAGTTTGACAGGAAAAATGAGAAGTGATAGTGTTCGCTGATTGTTTGGCATCTTAAGTATATATGTGGATTTGACTCGTACAAACTTTGACAATACACATGTATGGTAAAAAACAGTTGTTTATTATTAACACTAATATACCCCCTTTTTTTTCATATACACATGACTGCTATTTACCAAAATTCTTTTTGCCGGATCGAAAAAGGGGGAGGCTTAATTTCCTATTTGTACAATAACACAGAATGCGCATATTGCCGACAATTGTTCATACAATGTAACTATATTGATTTATATGCAATGTTTACATGTATGTATATCTGATGGCGTATATATAAAATGTAATGTGAGGTTTAATCCTGGTTTTCATTTTACTAAATACGGACCTCCCGATACTAACTAATTAGAGCATCTGATATGATTTCCTGCATTGTAATCCAAACTGTAGTTTGACTCATCTTGCAAAGGTTGCTGATTTCTATGGTACACATATTGTATCATGTACTTTGAGATTATCACCTCATCTATTGCTTTGTAAGTAACATTACAAGGTGAGGAGTGGGGTAGTAGGAGTGGGGGGGAGTGATGCAACGTGGACAATAGACATTTACAAGGTGCATAATATTGCGTGCGAAATGTGCAAAATGGGCATTTGTGCAAAGTAGAAAGTTGGGGGACTTTCCTCGTCCGGATAAATAACTTTTCCCACGACATAAAGATATTTGCTGTTCAGGATGAGATCGGTAAACGTAGTGACAATATTGGTTTAGTCGGCAAATAAAAAGTATTTCCATTATGGTATATCAGGCATAACAAATATAGTCTATAATAACCGTCCATTGTGTTGCTCATTGAGAACACCAGCCATTTCGTTTTTCAGTCCTCTCCCATCTAATGTCCTGAAACATCGATCACACACGCTCAGACATTCGTATATACCAGATCCGTTGACCATTCGGACTTCCAAGTTATTTAGTCTGAGCTATGTATTCTTCAGAACAAAACGGTTGTCGTAGTTATTCCTCACAAGGAAGGTCTGTATTTGCAAACACACCATGCGATGACCTTCTAGAGGTATTCGGCACAACCGCACTTCATACAATGACCTTCTAGAGGTATTTGGCATAACCACATTTCTCCTTGGCATTGTCATTGGGAACGCTTGGATGCACAGTACTCATTGTTCTTTATTTTTATGTCATTTGCACATGATGAAAAGTCAAAATCCGGCCAATATTTTATAATCCAGACGGAATAGGCGACAAAATAAGCTGCTTTAGTGTCTTCTCCAATTACATATGACGTGCTCAAATGACCTCACTTGTGCGATTACCCCCCAGTTTCCAACGCATTCATCACATATCACTCTCTCTAGAATAGTCGCACAACTTGGCTTTATTTGACCCGCATCCAAATACTTCACGCGACAATCATTCGGCACCTACATACAGATCGACACGAAATTACAAGAAAAGCCAAGTGAGATCGTCAGATGTGTGTGGAGATAAATACCATAGTTGGAAAGCGGAGAAATAAAAGCGGTATGTTATAGATGTGTAATTAGCTTGGCTGTTAAATAAGGCATTTTGTTACTCACCCAGTACGACTCTCTGCCTATAATTAACCTTGCAATCACGGTGCTATAATAAAAGCCTTCCCGTTTATGGAAAGGTGTTTTTTTCCAAGATCGTTCGTGCTGGCATGTGATATGTCAAAGAGATTGCTATTCGACGATGACACAAGTATTCATATTGGGTTAGTCCAAACCCTGGCAGTCAACTTATTATGATTGACCGATTAAAAACGTCAATTAAACTCTTACATTAATGTCTGCCAATGAATTCAGAATCCAGAACTCGTCGACAAACTAAGAAATATCATTGGTTCAACTTTTTTATAACAAAAATAGATTCCACCAATAAACTTGGTTATTACCTTCACTTTCAAAGAAATAGCGAATTTAAATTTCGAAAAAATGGCATGTGCGAAAATAAAGCGAATATATTCATGAAAGACATGCTTGCACAAGTTCTTCTGTTTGTCAAGGTGTGTGGGATATGAATTGTGCTTTTTTCTATCAGTAAACGTTACCATACGTTTGCCTTCGTCTTATGTATAAAGCTTTCTTGGGAAATTCAATTGGTGCCATGCTCTTTCGGGTTGCTTATCTGATATCTTGTTATGAATTGATAACATTAAGTTTATTTACCGCACAATTCATAAGGACGCGTAGAATCAAATATGCGGCGTAACACAGGTAGTGATCAGATGTTAAGGGTAAACATGCAACTTACACGACAGAAGCAAGTACGCAGGCAAGTTTAATGTTTAAACAGCTTCTCAGAGATATCCCGAAAATATTGAGATAAAAGTTTACACCATATGTATGTGTACGTATATTATCTTCAGTGATGACCCGATAAGATTAAGCCCCACACATCTCAAAAAGATTGTTCACTGTATGCTTAACATTTGCTCCCTAGCAAAACAGTATATAGTACATCTATACGTAGCAAAAATCTGAGACAATACCCTTTATTTATTCGTATTTCCACCACACGGGTGTTTGTTGAAGAACATTGGTAACAAAAATTTTTTCTACACTCGATACTTTTATGATCCTAGCACTAGCGTTCTGAAGACGCTTCCTGAGACTTCCGGCGAAAAATACCAAGTAGCTATAGATGGGGTTGACGAGTTTGAACCGGTTTCTATTAACTACTTGGATGAATCATTAACTACTTGGATAAATCAACACTGCAACGTTAACCAAGCGCCCGATCATTCCCTACGGTTTGCGGTATCGCCTCGTCTTTATTCCAATTATCCACAATGGCTACCCTTATTATTTTAGAAATTGAGAACTTTTCCTGTTGTTATGTCTTAATATTAAAGGTTTAACGAGACCATACAAAAATGCGCTTAAATTACTCGATCTTGACCTCAGACATGCATGATTTTACCCTTCTTGGCAGATGAACATAAACTCTGAAATCTTATTTTTAACGGGTCTGGTGGATTTGTCAAGAATTTACGAGTGGGCTTGTTCGGTCATATTTAAATTCGCTGCTGTCATGGTCAACATATCTTGTCACTACGACATTAATGGCAAGATGGCATACTAAAAGTCGATTGCATATTAGTAAAGTAAAACTATAATTGTCAGGAAAGGCGTTTGTGCATATGACACCTGCTGCAGTAATTATAGCGAGACGTTTAATAATGCAAGTCATTATTATCAATTTAAACAGCCGCATGTTGCTTACTCTAAAGAACTAAGCATCATAAAGTACTTTAGGTTCATCATTTAAATCCTTTTATCTTTTAACCTATCGATCTATATATCTCTACTACACTTTACCATCGTTGCTATCTCCAGTAATTGAAAGTATGCCTCGGAGAATCGAAGCGAAAATCTATTGAGAGTTCGTAACTGAGGCTTATTACAAATACACTTGGGTTTTCTTGGCAAGTAATATTAATGTAACAAATCGGATTAAATATGTCTTCGTTGTAATATTTCGAGTCAATTATTTGTATACGACGTATATGAATGCCTTACCACAATTTGAATACTACAATTAGTAGGAGAGAGAAAATACGAACGTTTCAAATCAACATATCGAAGATTTATCGTATTTCTTAATTATCGTTATATTCCTTCGATTAAGTATTAAATGGTGTGACATATCGATCGTGGTACGGGATGTCATATGATCTGTTAGTATTAGGAAAATCCTATACCACCGATTGTGCCAAATTTGGTAACTTCATAACAATTGCATTCTCATCTTTCTTTCTGTCAAAGTAGCTCCCGTATGATTTATGATTGATGCTTATTCGCGTTTTTTCGCGTTCACTATCATTGCATGTCTGCCACACCTCGTAGTGTAAAATTTTTATTTGACTAGTCAAAGAGTTCGCATAGAGTATGTTTACAAGTGGATTTTCGTACCACTCGCATAAAATTATCGTTATCGCCCGATATAATTGGAGCATCATTCAATTCCGCAGTTTATAAAGAGATAGTCACATGGCCAAATCCTCGCAATGTCATCTTTGAAAGAATGAATATCTGGCCGACTGCAAACGCAGAACAGATTTATTCTTGGTCGGAACCTGCGACCAGGACTGAATTAAACGACGCGCTTGAAGAAAAGGTTACCAGTACAAAATGTGTGAAGTTGAACTCGGCCTTGAATGCATTGACTGCTTCGCCAGACTACAGTCGTGTTGCCTTTGCTGCCCGTGAAGGTATTGTTTCTGAAATATCATTTAACGGTTCAGAATCTCTAAGATTTGCTTTATATTAAACGTGGATTCTAAATTGAAGGGTTGAAAATATTAAACATCAACGAAAATGATAACATGGAAGAGTTGATTTTTAGAGTTAGCCCTCGGCATAAATTTGGATTGAATGATGTAAAATGGGGCAACGCAGGTAAGCTTAAAAGCGGAATTAAATGGAAATAGAGCTGGCTTACTTGGTATTTTGCGTTGAACACGCACCAGAGACAAAATGCGCAAAATGCCTTATTGCTCTAGTTACTGACTCGTAACGATGCACCAGCCACTCGACAGAAAGTAGCAGGCGCAGGCAATACCGTAAACACTGGCATCGTAATATGGGATCTTGGCGGATCAAAACCAAAGGTTGGTGAGTATTCAATGTGACAAAGATACTATCTGTCTGATCAAATTCTTGCACTGTATATCCATCCTGCATCACGGCTATTGACGTAAATTCTCGCCCGAATTAGAGAGAATTATCACGGAACACACTCAAGTAGTCAATAAAATATGTTTCAATCCTACAAATGGCCATTACCTTCTTAGTGCTTCGCACTCATCAACTATGAAGTTATGGGATTTAAGAACACGTGATCAAGCGACCATGACGTTTGAAGGTAGATCGGACGCTGTACGTGACGTGCAATTCAATAAATTAAATTTCAACGAATTTGTTGCTGCTTTCGATACTGGGATAATTCAAGTGAGTGTTCTGACTCATTAAGACGTTAATCAATGCTTGACAAATTAGACTCGAATTTTAATATGTTTGTCAATAATTTATCAAGAAATGGGATATAAGAAGGCCAAACATGTTTGAAAGAAGAATCAATGCTCATCTCGGCGCAGCTCTCGCAGTCGACTGGCATCCGGATGGGCATCATATAGCCAGTTGCGGACGCGACAGGAAAATTAAAGTAAGTCTATTCACTCCCATTCACGTACCGCAATTACAATCTTGGGTTTCAAGCAATGCAATATCAATGCTCTTATACGTCTTAGGTATGGAGCGGGCGTAAAATTGTGCATTCATTCTCGACCATTCAAGGCGTCTCTCATATTCAGTGGAGGCCGGATCATCCCGATGAAATTGCTTCATGCTCGATGAGCTCGGATTGTAGGATATTTATCTGGGATGTGAGAAAGCCATATGTTGCGAGTTGCTTTTTTGAGGAACACGAAGATACACCGACTGGTAATGCGATTTGTATTTTTTGAATGAATGCTTGCCTATTTACATGTGATCGATTTATAATACGGTTTTCCATTTGTTTCAGGTTTCTTGTGGAAAGACTCGGACGTCTTGTGGTCTTCGTCGAAAGACAAACTTTTTATTCAGCAAAATGTCCGAGTAGCATACCACACTTCAAAGTTAATGAGCAAAAGTGCTGTTGGATGGAACGTATACGGCGGAATGGCCTTTGCCTTGGATAAGACTGCTACCGAGTGAGTAGACTAACCCGCATTTAATCGACAGTGTATCAAGAGATTTATTAATTAATTTAAATATACAAGAAACAAACCTAATATGGCACATAATGGGCTATCTCGGCGTGTATCAAAGTCTCACTTGTCTGGTTTCGGTGAAGTAAGTAATGAGATATCACTCGGCCTGTTTTAAAATCAGGCGTCGCTTCTAATGCAAGTTGACACGTATGTTAATTCCAAACCAGCCCGACAAATTATACCAAAAAGCCGGGATGTTTAGTTCAGTATTCGATCACAAGGCATTCAGATATCTTACCGATAAGTATGTGCTTGAAGCGGACAATATTGCTGCCGTTTGCGAAGAGAACGCAAAGGTACGATGTATAAATTGGCGGATTCTGTCAATGCACTAGCTGCTCGTAGTCTTACTCACCAATTCAAATTTTAGGCTGCATTGGATGTGCAAAGATATAAGACATCACAAACATGGAAAATGGTAGGGCTTTTATTCGGACGGACGACGTCAACCAGAACTGAAGAGAATGAGATTCAAGAAAATATCGGTTAGTGCTAGTACTGTCTTCAGGTTACGCGAATATACCGGTCATCTGACTACTTATAACTGCAGAAGAGGCTCAAGTAGAAGGAAAAGATAAAGAAGTTATAGGAGAGCAAATACAACCGATCCCGCCTGATATTGTAACTGCCGCGCAAACCGATTCAAAGGAGACTGAGATTATAAATGAAGACGTTGCACTCGACGCTGCAACCGATGATCTCAATGTACAACACTTTTCTCTCACTGAATAGCTTGATTTAATGAATCGAGTACTTTTTTTAATTGTTGTTTCTGCTCACCCATTTGCCTAGCACGACGACTCCGCGTCGGAATCAGGAGAAAGCGTAGAATATTCAATTGAAAAAGAAATTATTCCAGAAGAAAATCCCCCATCACCTCCGGTGAGCAAGGTCAAAATGACAGCTGTTATAAGGGCTTGGGATCATGAGCCTGTGATACAAAGCGTCCTGGATTATTACGCAGAGCAGGTAGGAAAAGTTTGTGAGTGGTTACGAATGTGGTGTTTGAGAAGAATGCAAGATAAAAAGTTTACAGAGAGTAGTTACAATAGTTAATGAGGATCGAAAGATATATGCAAAAGGTCTAACTCGAATATTGTGTAGGCGGATGTTCAGATGTGTGTTTCATTGGTGCTCGTGCTTGGCGATCGGATAAACGTCAGTCGGGAACGCAAAGAACCGTGGTTTTGTGCATATATTGGTAAGTATAAAGGTATCGTTAAGGAATTCATTCGTATTGTTATCGATAAACTTACACGTTCTCTTTGAAAAGAATTACTTCAGCGGTTTCAGCTTTGGACAGCGGCTGCGACTGTGATTTCATTATGTGATATTCCGTCTATAAGACAAATGAACCAGGTTTGGAGATAAGCATTATATATGTCCAAGAAAAATGATCCTGTTAACTCATTTTCTTTCGATCATCACTTATTAGGAGTCTACTACAATATACACGAATTGTAATAGTTGCGGAAAAGCCTTGACCTCAAAGAATGGGGGGTTCTGGTCTTGCGAAAAATGCCGCAAACTATTGAGTTCTTGTTCTATATGGTTTGGCTCTTTCCAGGCGTTGTTATGATGCTCGCTTCTTAAATATACTTGTTCGCCTGTTAACTCACGCATATTCTCTTTACCACTTGTAGTCATACTACTGTTAAAGGTCTCTACGCATGGTGTCAAGGTTGCAGTCACGGCGGACATCTTGCATGCATGCAAAAGTGGTTTAAGAACGGGCTTGAATGCCCGACTGGATGCGGACATAGATGCGGTCCAAAAATAACACGTCCATAATATCAACTTTACTAACTGCAGTTGCTTGAACTTAATAGAGATGTAACCGGATTGTATAATCACCTCTTCCCGCGTTTAATAATAATGGGGAATGGTAATAGTTGGATAACTACTTAATATATTTAATTTATGTATAAATAATTTCGGTGTATCTTAGCTTTGGCCAACATTTTCTTGTAAATTTTAATAAATACTTTGGCTGATGCGTGTTACTCGTTATATAAATTGTTCTTTACGTCTTGGATGTGTTGATGGGCATAACCTTCAGCTTGTCAGCAGTCAGCGCCAATTTTTCCGAATAAGTTCAAAAGCACGATTATTACTATTATTGGCACTGAAACTATTGACTTGGCAGCAATCAAAGATTAAAAAGACAACAGATAAAGCAAACAAGACAAGACTGATCGAGGCGTCTTGAACATGTTTGGTCAAGTGTCCAATTATAACTTTTTTATTATACTTTATATGCCGATATAAAATCCAACAAATTTCTTATATCGAAAATTCTTATTATGTCAGCAAAAAGTTTTTTATAAATCAGAGCTACTTGCGGAATATATTAATATGTGCTTGCCTGCCAAAATTACATGCCAATCACACGTAGAGAGAGAGAATCGCTCATAGCAAATGAATAAAATAAAACATTACTAACCTTTAGAAACCGTTCTAACGCTGCTCTCTGCTATGGATACTAGAAACTCTTTGCGATACAAAACAAAATATCTTCATCATTGTTCATCTTTTGATGATGCTTGCCTTCAGCAACTGCGCAAAGTGCTTATGGGCTCCCACGAATGTGACAGAGATTGCAACCACCCGGAGGTGGAGGTGGTAACAGGAAGATGGTAGTAATGGGGGAACCACACCGTCAGTGCTGTATATGTATAGACCTCTGTGTGTATAACACTCATACTCATACTTACCTGTTCGTGGCCCTTGCCTATATAAAGAGTAAAAGTAAATTGGTGAGTCGTGACTAGCTATTACGAGACGCGGAAGTAATAGACATGTCTTCAGTCTTCATCTCTACGTGTGTTGGGAGTCGAGTCGAGTAGAAGGTAATAAGTGTCACAGTCATCAATATTTTATACGTATCCTGCGAATGACGTTGACATGACACGTCAGAAAGTAGTACATAATATCATTCGCAGGTTGCACGTCACGTTGTCTGAAGCATATCGCGAGGAACTTTTATTCACAACGAATAAATAATAATAACGAGTTTGTTAACCCGCCGCTTCGCTGACGGTCTAACTGCATACGTGTAGCATGTAACCGTCAATAATGCGTAATTTACAGAGCATAACGACGGAAATAAACTATTAAACACTATAATCATTCCTCCTATATTAATATTATATAACCTTTGATTCAGGCAAAAAGACAATCTACTCAATCACCAAAGAGGCCAAAATTCAATGAGGGAGGAATGGGGTGGTCTCGAAAAAGGTTTATAGTTAACAATGAAAAACCGAGTTCAAGCATGTATTGAAGCTGGAAGAGGCCATACTAGGTATTAAGTCGATGTGTAACTTTGATCAATCAACCATCTCTGATTTTTCTCCTCAATGTGATATGGAATTTATTATACATGCATGGTACAACTTACTAGACTAGATATTCTTTTGTAATTCAAACGACGATATTCGAAATTGCATACTATCCTGCATCATACCTGAATACTCAAAGTATTTCATCGTCATGTTATGGCAATTCCACGTAAACCACGCACAGTATTCACTCAAGAACAAGTCGCTATCCTCAGACAAAAATTTGCGGAAGGCATGATCAACCACTACAAAGTGACTCTGATCGCCTTAATATTCAAACAGTTAACGTATGTGAGATTACTAACCCGCCTTTTCTCCAAAAAATCAACTTGTACTGATAATAGATATTTCTAGATTAGCAGTAAGACAATTACTTCTTTGCAGATAACACAAGCCTGCCACATCAAAAAATGTAACGAATCCTCAGACACGCATTCCAACAGTGCGTTCTTCAGGTTATTCAAAAGTCGATGGTAATTAGTCTTGTCTTATTGCCTTTTTTTTTTTTTTTTAGATCTGCAACGTGTCAAAACTCCCAGCGAGCGAGACAAACGAACTTGCAGCCATTAATATTAATGAGTATTGTTAGGAACACACGGAAGTCATTGAAGAAAATGAATCGGGTTGCTGGATATGCATGGAATAACCTAAGTGCCAGCGAAAAAATCGTCATAAGGAACGGGCCAATCAGTTGACCCAAAAATTATAGTAAACAATGCAAATTTATTATGCAAAGTATTAGTATTAGCTTGTAGGCTCACAAAAATTATATTGCGGAAAATGACATTAGACAAAATGTGATCATACTAATACAATTAGTTGAAATTCACAAAGTACTCAACTTTCTGTTAATAGCAGATTTTAACGCTTGGTAATCACTATGGATTAATCGATTACATAAAGTAACAAAGAAGGGCTTTCAGTATTGCTTTCTGTTACAGAGCTCCTTTACGAAAGACCCTACGATGAAACTTATTATAAAGCCACCAAGTTAATACCATTGAAATCATCCAATTAAACTTTGAATAACGTTTCTATCGGCATCCTTCGCGTCTAAAATGAAAACTTGGAGAATAGGCCGTAACCGACACAGCTCTTTCAAGAAGTTCTTAAACGTAAATGTTACATGTGTATGATAGTTATGTAATTTCTCATGGCATACTGCATGCAATATGACAGTATTTAATAGTTTGATCAGTGTTTTTTATGCTCGTAGCATCCCTCCATAGTCTTTCAAACACACCCAATCCCACGATATCCCAAATACTTAACAATATGGCCCAAAGTGAATATCCCAGATATATAAATGTACAGTCATATCGTAAAATAATGTCCAGTCAGCACAATCGACTTCTTTGCCTTCGAAATCTTCACAATCATAAACCTCCTTCTTGTTTCTCACCCATATCTCGTGACTGTTGTGCATGAATCCAACGTCAGCTGGTGGTAGATGAGCAACTAGATCGTTTTGATGCACCATCCTTATGATAGCAGAAGAATTGATGATGTCAGAGTATATATGCGATAAAATTGAAGAGTATATGGTAACACAAATGTAAACAAATGATGTTATAGCTAGCGTCATAAAGCACGATATCATTACTGTGGCACCGTACCTTGCTACGGTGTGATTAAGTCCGCCAGTCTTCACAAAAAATTCTTGCTTTAAAATATAAGCAAAGATATCATTGCCGACGCGTGGCTGTCCAAACGTTATCACTTTAATTCTGAAAGGTTGTCCACGTATTTCACTATTTATTATTGGATTTAAAATATTCCTCTTCACGTCGACTGCCAACAACGTGGCCAATGCACCACCCTACCAACAGTATAGGTTTAGCCATAAAATTTTGATCGCAAATAATCCCGTGTTAAGCCATCTTACCAATGAGTGTCCAGAAATTATCAAGTTATATCCTGCATACTTTGAGTCTTCCCTTGCCATGAGATAATTAATTTTCCAAAGAAGCATATCAGATACTCCTTTGTATGTTTCGTAAAATCCGCTATGGACGAGAGCACCTAACAAACAGAGACAACAAGAATCAGTTACAGTTATTATCAATCATGAGTTTAATGTCTTTTCAATGCTCACCATCTGCACCAGGATACTCATAATCCAGAGTAGCAAATTGCAAATTATACACCCAATTCATCAGATCTAGACTCCTAATAGACAGGTACCATTAAACTGTATCAACCGTCATCACATATCCACAACAACCGCCTCTCCTTTCTCCTGATCCTTGTTCGCACTTACCCTCTGAAAGCCACTATGATCTCCTTAGCTTCCTGCCTAATGCCCACGTACCCATATGCCCCTTTAACTCTATCATGAAATATCGTATCAACGACCACATCTCCAACACATCTTTTTTTACAATTCCACTCCTTCAAATGTGGCTTGTGACAATATGCTGCCGCAGCATACAAAAGGCCAACCTTTAGCTCATCCAGAAACTCACTACTCTCGTTAATGAGCAGTCTCGGCTTCTCTGCTGACATTGGTTTGGATAGCTCTTCAGTTGCATACTCGTGAGCTATGTTTCTGAGCGAGTATATTAGAAGAGTCGTCAAGAGAACAAGTAGAAGCGTAAGTTTGAAGGATGTCAGCATCTTAGAGACGTCTTAGATCTTGTGATCATTCCCAACTCCTTTTGCTTCTTTTAACGTAGAAAGCGATAACGGATTGTTAAAGAAATCGAACAGAGCATCTATGATCTTATGATACCACGCGAGGTAATCATTTCCAATTAGAGCAAACGTCCATGTGCTTGGGAAAAGGAGGCCAGAAATGGTATAAACTACGTCAATTTTTGATCGATTGGAGTATTCGGAATTTTAATATTAACACGACGTGTCGGGCGTGATAGTTGTTTCTTTAATATTAACAACTTGACATACGAAATACAGAGAGCTTTGCCAGATTAAGTCAACGTTTTAGAAACCTTTCGACTTTGAAAAAGTACTTTTGGATGTCGCTGGGGACAGAAGGGCGGTTTCCAGAGAATGCTTTCTACGAGAATTGGAAGATGTTAATTACACAGGTGTCACAAACAAAGATCTCCTCCTGCATCTGCCCACTAGGATTTAATTTATGTTTCCGCGCTTACTAACTATTACTATTCTACAATCAACATTTTGTTGGTTGAATCTAATTCGCTCTACTTCGAACTAACCGAGAAGGCCATTTAACAGTACAAACTGCGAAGATGAAATTGCATTTTTTACGCAGTGACAAGAATCTTTTTATCCTTATTTGCCAATCGTGAGAACAATTGGTATGATTGTTCTCACATATTAATATTATTAATATAATAACGCCATCCGTAAAAATGTGATAGTTACATTACTTACCAAAAGAGATGTATTAGAATAATAAACACCGAGTCGAGTTCTTTTCCCAGGGCCTTATGTATACAGTATGTTAATATTAAACGACAAATCAGTCATAATCAAAGTTGGTTGTTTGCTAATGCATTCATTATGGTGTTCTTAATAAAGAGGTGTAGCCTATTGTTATTATCGCATTACTGGATTAATGAGAATTTAATCCCAGCTTAACACGCGTTGAGAGAATGTACACAATTATAATTTTTAAGCGATTCACTATACCCATCTGGAACATGCTACAGCAAATGTATAAATTTTACTCTGTTTCCTTTACATGTATATACGGCAGACTTTTTGATGTCGGCACACTGATAGAAATAACGCATTCTTGCAGGTTTTCTTGAGTCGATATGTAGCTTCCCAACATGAATGGAGCTTAGTGTTTTCGACACGCAACGATTACGTACACGCCAGGACTAGCTTAGAACGTTAATCTTAAGACATTCATACTGGACAATAAACATGTAGGAATGGAAATGCCTTCTGTGACATAGGGTTTGGAAGATTAAACAAGTACCTGAATTTGAACGTAAAGTCGAAGATAAAAATGCATTGCGTTGTAGAGATAGGCATATATTAGTATATTTATTTGAATCATGAGTGGGCGACTCTTGGCCTCGCCTGTTTATATGTAAGATCAATGATTAATCAAAAATCCGTTAACGTGTTATTTACTCCAATCAAACCGGTTAGTTCAAAAATGCGAGTGGCGGATAAGATGCACGTTTATATTAATATGCAAAAACAGTAAAAGGGGGAAAACGTTAATTCTCTAGCGACAAAGCCCGCACCGTGCACTTTCTATTTATCTAATTTCAAAGGTGTCCCTTTGCAGGAGAATAATTTAGATCTCGGTTTATTCATCTTTACAATAAACTCTTTTGTATTCATCAATGATTTTGATGCTTTACACAGTATACCATTTATACGAAAACAATCATGACAATACAGGCCCAGTCTTAATATGGTATTACACTATAATGTGTAAAAAGTTTCATATTCCTTATTGCGTAGATAACATCAGCAGATAGTGGTATATATTGCCCTTAAAATTCACTTGCCACCAATTGTTAACATTAAGTCTTCTGGTGGGCTCGAATCTTCCAGTTCCATCTCCCGTTAGCTTCGTCGTGGTGATGACTTCGCAAGTAGGGCTACTTTTACATCTTCTTTTCCATCGTCGTCATTCTTCTTCTTAGACTCGTACTTGTAATTTGGGTACTTCTTTCGATGTACTATTCTTGCCAATTCGGCAATTTTAAAAAGCTGGTTTACACGGGGCTCTTCATTCTCCCGCTTCTTTAGAATACAGCTTTTAGCGTATCCCTTACCGTCGTACTTTTCCTCCAGCTTTATTATGCTTTTTTTTTCGTTGCGGTATACTTGCGGTTTTTGGTTTAATAGACGTCATAACCTTTTCTTCTTTTACTCTTCCATCTCTTTCACCGTTTTCCACTTTTTTTGCCGCATCCAAATTTCGACGATACATTAATCCATTCGTTGGTATGTGACTGTCGTTGAGTTGGCCTTCAATTGTTTGTCGGTCATGTGATACTCAATGATGTAATCGGACGTCACTTGACTTCGTTCATACTCATTGTAATTGATAGCTTTAAGTTTGACTTAACCAAATTAATTCATTGCTTACTATTACGCATTGTTAATTTCTCTGTCAGTTGACGATCGCTGTAAATACTAGATTTTATATTTCCAACTTCAATTGCGTGCAAGTATTGGCCGATATATCGTTCACTGGGCAATATCTTATTCGATCTTGGATTTTTGTTCATAGTAGCTAAGAGAGATTTTGTGGGTCTTGGCTAAGAGATTACCAGGAGCAACTATTGCGCTGGCGAGTTTAACGTTTGCGCGATATTTCGCAAAACATAACTTAATCTAGTAATGATTGGATGAGCACAGTATAATTTAGTACTAGTATAATTTAGTGACGAAAGTAACTTGGATAGTAAACGAAATCAGCTCAACAATAAACGTCTTCATAGAACTGACCAATCATAAAACAATATTATAGAACACGTGAACGAAAACTACTGCGCTTAGCCCTTTTTGGTATTAAATGTCCAATCAAGTGAGAGTCTTTGGCGCACCCACCTAAACGCTTCCACCCGTATTAGTATTCCGTTTCCACCTTCTAACAGAGTGTAATATTTAACATAGACAATACATTAATATCATTAATCATCAGTAAAGATGATGTATAACGGGTGGCCTTTTACTGGCTGGAGCTTAAACATTGCCATTCCCGCTACTATTCAAAAGCGACTACTTACGTTTCTGTTAAGGAAGGCTCTCGGTCAATTTCTAGCAGAAGATTTGGATCTTAATAATCTTGAAGTACAACTGGGCAAGGGATTTTTGAGTTTGAAAGAATTAGAACTGAACGTTGAGGTATGTCATTTATATAACCATATGATTTTGATCTTGCCGTACAGTCAAACCGTGTGAGACATTACATTCTCACTAATTCTAATCAGTCAAGTCGTTCTTTTCTCTTTTTCGGGTTTATAAATATTGCCTAATCCTTTACTGTTAAACTTTGCGTATTACGGCTTGGTTACGCGTGATACAGGTTCTCAATGAACTTTTCACAGATTTACCGTTTTCGATTACCAACGGCAAAATTGGTGGAATAAGCGCGCATATTCCATGGACAAATTTTTGGAATCAGGAGTACGTTTTGGAAATTGATAGTCTACAGCTTGTTCTCGTTCCTGAACAAGCAAAGCCTCGAAATGGTAAACTCTATTATTTCCAAAATAAAGAAGAATACGTGAATGATAAGGAAACGCCTGATCTCTTTCTATCTATTTGTTTTCAAAGGAAGAGTGATAGTAGAAACTGTTTTATGTACACATGTAGTATGTGTTATTCAATAAGATTATCTTTTTATTTTAGCCAAGTCTGTACCCGAAGATTCCCATATATTATCTTCGTCAATACATTTCGCTGGAGATTTCCTTCGTCACGAAAAGATTCCGCCTGAAGAAGATGAAGCGCTCCGTAGCTCTATCTATCACTCTTTTCATAATAATGCGTCTTTTGTATCAGACAATAATGACAGCAACAACGTTATGGAGCAATCTCAGATTTTTGCTCAACAGAGTGAAGGAGATATCGAAGGAATTCAAGTATTGGCAAGCTGCATTGATAATATAATTGCTAGTATTAAAGTTGTATTTAAGAATACACGGATTAGGCTGCATCACCAATCTACGATATTGCCTTCTGAACATATGACGAATGATCAAGGGCAATTGAGAGATTATTATTTTGATCTGGAACTTCCTGAAATTTCATATAGGGATGAGACACCTGGAGTGATGGACGAAAGCCAACCAGATATAGGTGTATCAAATGTCACGCTGTCTGCAAAATCTGAAATGATTAAGCATTTTTCAATATCCGGATTGAGAATTTGGCTTAGGGAAGAATTGACTGCCGCAACTCGTTTATCAAACGCTCATCGAGATACTACATTTTCCAATAGCTCTCCTGCAACGAGTTCCAATTATTTAGATCCACAGTCGCTTGACAACAGCAATATTATATTTCTTAGTGCGCCCGAGTCTACAGAGGGCGCTGATAGTGGGGATGAGTGCTTCTATGACGCTCAAGCTGATAATGAATGTACGTCAGGTGACGGAAGAAATGAAACAAAGCTGTATGAGGCGTTGCTGTTTCAATGCAAAGAAGAGGGAAATTGGGCACGAGTAACAATTCGCCAGAATGCACCTCCTTCTATCCATTTTGATCACCATAATGCATCGGCATCATACTATAATACGCAAGAGGCAATGCAACAATCGAATACTACTCAATCGTGGAATATCGAATGTTTCATTGATGCCCTGACTGGTATCATGACGCCAGGTCAGGCTTCACTGCTCTCTGATTTGCTCAATGCTCTGACTGGGAATGGTTCAGAAATGGATATCAAAGCGTCTAGTGTTGCTGAGAGTGATGACGATATCATTCTCACTGACGACAAACATACGTCAATCGACTATCATGCCGCAAAGGCAACTAGCAAATCACCTCATGTTTTATATCAGAAGGCAACATCTTTTAAAACACACCAACAATCAAGCAGTTATAACATGTCTAGTAGTATTAGCAATGTACAGTCAACGGCACCTTATAATCAATCCGGAATGAATTTCAAGCTAGAACTGCGTTTAATAGAACTATTCTTTTTATATGATGATCCGATCTTGGAATGTATTCCGGGAAAGGATTCATTCGAGAAACGACAGTTCGAAGAGAGTCATTTAAAGACAGGTATCCATAACTGTGTTCTTAGTATTTCAAAACGGATATCAGATGATAATCCCCCTAACAAGAGGAGAACTGGAAGTACTTCGGGTGGTCCATTTTCATACGGACAACATAAGAATAGTGATTTGGAGGAGGCATCTAGCATCTCATTTAATCTAACAATATCTGATTTGTATGTATTGGAGGCATTGGAGGGACACTCAAGGCAGCGTTCGTCTGCTGATATATCCGCAAAGTCTGCCTGGAAGTACTACCCTGTTTTACAATTTAACTCAAATCTAAAAAAGTATCCTGGTTTCGAACGGCATGATTTTTCCGATATAAGAGAAAGAGTTAATAGTGAGGGAAGAAATAGGGGAGGTAATAAGGATAGGAATCACGGAGTCGATTCTGCCGTCATTAGAGTTGATATGCGATATAATGAAGAAGAAAGTAAGATGTCTCAAATTTTATTAAGTGCTTGTGCCTAAAACCAACCACCAAATTAATTTATAACAAATTCTATAGCAATTAATATTTCTACAGCTAGTCCTTCGCCTCAATTACGTCGAGATATAGTTATAGAGTTAGAGCCGCTTGAAATCTACCTTGATTTATGGATGATAAAACGGATGTCTAAATACATAAATGGTATCACTGGGAGTATCAACCGCGTGGATAAATCAGAAGAAGACAAGGCCCGAACTCCGTTTGCTTCAAGTATAATAGACGATCTGGACACTGTTGGATTGAGCGAGGTATTATGTATTTGTGTATGTTGAATTTCAATTATCTTGCAATTAACAGGATCGCTCTCTGTATAAACAGGGCTCTTCCATAATACGGTCAAGACTTGAGATACGCAGTGATTTGATTCGCTTCTGGCTCATATGCCCTGATATGAGTGAAATTGGTAATAGTGGTGGAAATCGTGAACATAGAATACGACCAGAATTTATTAGAATTGATGTCATTGAAATGAACATCCTAACGGGCGAAGTCGGTCCTGACAGAGTTGCTAGACCTTATACGCTTGGTCTCCCCGATTCGATTGAGACTGATGCGGGCTCGATTGATGAGAATCAAACGAGAGTTAAAATAGAATTTCATAGTGCCAGGGTTTATTTGACAAACGGTTTGTACAGCATTATTTGGTCATTATTGCAAGATTAGAGTTTTGTGATTACTTAACGAATATGCTGATCTATCTGTTTCGATTATAGATAAAATTGAAGAACGCATTCTTACCGTTGAGAAGCTAGCTTCAAATCATCAATCACTGACTCCTACTGCACCTCCGAACATTCTGATAACTTATCGTCCAGTCAGTTCAGTAACAAGTCAACTGAAACACAACGGTGGAACATTTCCTTCAACTCCTTTCTCAAAAACATTTACCTTATTTGAAGGGGGAGAACGCGTTAACTGGCCAGCTGAGAGTGAAGAAGAGGAAATGTTAATGTTTAAACACCGTACTATTGAAAGCTCCGTTAGTATTATAACTTTTGCATATTTATTTGCTTATATGCCTGGCAGTTCTTTATTAGTTTTCGCCCCCCATTGACGCTTACTCGTTTTGTCGTCACCATATAGATCTTTGTGTTCAACTGTTTCTTTCCTCTTACTCGAGCACACATCACAAAACAATCGTATGATACACTATTATTCCTGCTGAACGATATGTCAGTATGGCAACAGAATATCGGCCAGATGGGAAATGATAATGTTTCATCTCCGACACCAACGGAACGCACTTTTACGGCTAGTGGCTTTGAAACAAACATCCCACAAAACGCGGGATTCGAGGATGTGTTTTTGAACGAAGATGGCTTTGAGCAAAGACAACGTGCGGGGAGAGAATTTATTGGTATTGCTAATGATGTAAAACCAAGCCTGGCCTCCTTGGTTGTCTTAATGGCGAACGGTACTAACTTTGATGATACTTCGCTTATGGAGATCGTGCAATACATTAACTAGATCTTGATTTTATATCAGCCGAAATTACGCTATTATGTGACGAAACCAGCGACATTCAAACAACATCTAAGCGATCTTATCAATTAGATACATCTGAATTTAGATTCTTTGCCGCCATAAATTATGAAGGAGAAGTAAGGATTGGATTTAGAGCTGATTTCTCTTTGCTTCTGCATAGTAAGATGTATAATCCGCTTATTTACATTTTTTAAAATATATCCGCAGCACGTGACCTATATATGTATAGATAATGATGACTTCGCTCTTAGTGATACTTCGAATACAAGAGAAAAAGCGCAAATACTACACCGAACAATCGCTAAGGGGATCAAGGTATCTACTCTTTCATGACACGTCTGTATCTGTTTGGCTACGCCAAGTACTAATGCCACTCTAATACTAGGCGAAGAATGCGCGTCCGATGAGCTTGATCACTATGCGAATTTTTTTTGATCAAGAGATTAATATGAAGGAGACAAATGTAACCTTTTCAGTGAACGGGGTAACCTTAGAATACACTATGGCACCCAGGTGGATAGAGGACTTGTCAAGTTTCGTGCAAGAACCTACCATGGTAAGATAAACCCGCTGTTGATTTGGCAACATAATGACTTACAATAATGCCAATTTTTGTTGGAAATATATTAGGTACCATATACAGCCATGCCTAGTCAGTTTACCAAGTTAATAGTCAACATCAATGATTCGTCGATCGATTATAAACCCGAAAACATCGCGTCACGTATAGTGTTTGTAGTAGAGAACGTAAAGGTATTCATCGTCTGTTTAGGCATACAACTTTGTTTAGCTGTTGAGATCACATCTTCTTTCTGTAGGTTTCAAGCAGTATAATTCCTGATTCTCCGACGTTTTCATGTAAACTGGTAGTACGAAATATGGACCTAATGATTATTGATGATGTAAAGAGTTTGAGCGACCGCAGAATTAACAGAGTTACCAGTAGTCCGTTAGACGTGAAAACATATTGGAAGGTAACTATTCAATAATAGGAATTTCTTGTATGTCCTATTTTCTAACGCATTGGGTATTTTAGGAAATGGGTTTCGCTCATGCTGCCGCCCTAGATTTCGCTGCGATAGCAGCACGAGTTAATAAAGGGAATATACATCCCAACCTTGAGGTAACGTTAGAATACTTAAAAATGCACTACGATCTTCATTATTTTCGTATTCATTAAATTTTTACGAATCACGGTTCCAGCTTGAGCTCACAGACGAAAATTTAACAATTGAAACATGCGCCGATACCTTTCAAACAATACTTCAATTGCTGAGTCATCTATCAGCCACTTTCAACGCAACAGATAAGAAGTAAGATCTTGATCTTGATTTCCTAAAGTGACATTATAAGTTCCAACAAGTAATACTATTTCTAAATTCCAGGGATAAAAAAATTGCCGATCCAATGACAAGTATGTCGGTAGGCGATGGGATAAATGAAGCATTAGCAGAAAGCATATTTGGTATGTACGGCAAATATTCATGGTTTTTAAGATATAATGGAGGGACTCTCAACATTTTTTTTCTTTTTCGGATGGAATAGACGAAGATGCTTTCAAGTATCCGAAGCCAGAGGCGATGGAATCAAACCCACCCGAAAATAATTCAAAACTAGACAATTCGAAGCAGGATGTTATCTACTTTGATGAGAAATTTTTTGAGAAAGATGGGCTACCAGATAGGCCTGATCATAATGATCAAGTTTTTGAATCTAAGGCCGTCGTTAGAGAGTTCGATGGAGGTAAGGACGAAAGCCAAGATTGAAGTTCTTTTCGTTAGATGAAAATAATTTTAATATAATTTGTACTAGGCCTCGAAGATTCTGAAAATGTAAGAGGTCGCGAAGGCTCCGAATGTAAAATAACATGGACGACACCTTACGAAATTAAATACGATGAAAACCATTTTGCTGCACCAACTGCCAGCGAACTTGAAGCAGTTGAAGGGTTAGATATTGTTCATTCGTTTAATAGTGTATATATTTGTTCGACTTACATTGGTTCCCTCTAAACAGACTAAAGAGCCGTATTCGGATACGAGACTTCAATGTCATATGGAAGCTATATGATGGATATGATTGGGACAGCACTCGAGCGGAAGTATTGGATAGACTTGCACTTGCCAAAGCTCAAGCTAAAATACTTGCTGAAGCATCTAAAGATACCGGAGAAGAGATGAATAAGGCCGTGAATACCGAGACGAGTAGTTTCTTCGAGCAGATGACAGGAACCCCATTCAGACATTCGGATTATGATATCTTTTCTCAAGCGACTTCTGAGGATTTTATGGATGATCATAGTGACACAGCCAGTCAGTTCAGTAGCAAAACAGACACGGATAATCACTATGGAAGAGAAGAGAGACGATCGAATCCTATTCGCCGTCCCACTCGTCCGAAGCTGAGTCGATCGCGATCTAGCAAATTAGATATAGTATTGGAGAAAGTATCTTTAGATTTTGATTCATTTCCAGAGGATGATCAAGTAGCCTTTCGCTTGCTTGTATCCGTTAAAGAGATCGAAATTCTTGACAAGATTAAAACTTCTGGGTGGGGTAAATTTATGTCACACATGCGATCAGCCGATGATAGGAACTTGTGCGAGACCAAATCCAAGATGGTTCGGGTAGAGTTGAAAAGTGTTCGCCAAGAGCTGAAAAATGTTCGCCAAACTCCATCCGATTCAGAAGAGCTCAGATTGAAAGTGAGTGTATATGCGCCATTTAATTGTTTTTCGTTCATTCGTATACGACTATTACTTATTCTAACATAACACAGGTTCGGCTGTTACCATTGAGATTCCACATCGATCAAGATGCTCTCAACTTTTTGATTCGTTTTTTTTCATTCCAAGATCGCTCTGACCGCACGTCTAATACAGAAGACGATACCTATTTTCGTAAGTATTTTTAGACTCACTATTATGAGATACTATCACCACATCATGTTGATCGCCTTCGTATATCTACAGAGTACTTTGAAATAGAGCCAGTTGTCATGAAAATAGACTACAAACCCAAACACGTTGATTATACGAATCTGAAGGGGGGAAATCTTGTGGAACTGATGAATTTCTTCCATTTGGAAGCTGCTGAAATGACGTTAAGAGATGTCAAGCTTACTGGAGTATGTATAGCTTTTGTCTTGTTGCATTTAAACTCCATAATTTCTCATGCTGATTTCAAAACCCTCATTGGTAAGGTTAAAGGATGGCAGCGACTAATTGAAGATTTGGGCGCCGCTTGGTTGCCTCATATTACCAATACACAAGTGCCCAATGTGCTGTCAGGAGTAGCACCCATTAGGTCTCTAGTTAATATAGGTTCTGGAGTAGTTGATTTGATATTGCTTCCTGTTGAACAGTACAAGAAAGATGGCAGAATCATCAGAGGTACATTTTTTTTGTGATGGGTTTATTGACGGGTTTAATGCTCGTAACTATATGTTCTGACATATAATTGTGTGATAGGATTACAGAAAGGGACTCAATCATTTGCAAAAGCGACGACAATGGAAGCTATTAAACTGGGGACTAAATTAGCTGTGGGAACGCAAGTAATGCTGGAGCATGCTGACGAGATACTGTCGTTCAGCTCCGATGATAACAGTGGCCGTGGTGGTCGTGGAGCAAGCATGTCAATGGCAGCAAACGAGGATGATAGCGATGACGACAATAAAGAAGGGAAACCAAGTAAATATGCACATCCACCAGCCGATATTAATGAAGGTAATCATACGTTTTTGTTTTCTTGTTCAAGTCATTTTTGTGGCGTACGCTCAAACATAGGATTATGTTCAAAGGTATTGAAGCTGCCTATAAGAGTCTCCGACAAAACATTGGCACAGCCGCACATACTATATTCGCTGTACCAATGGAAGTATATGAAAAGACTGGAGCGCAAGGAAGCGCTAAAGCGGTCATAAAAGCTGTTCCAGTTGCTGTACTGAAACCTATGATAGGCGCATCAGAGGCTGTATCCAAAACTCTTCTTGGACTACGCAACACCATTGATCCTAATCAGAAACTGGAGATGGAGGATGTAAGTTAATAATATATCTATTGTCTTTGGACATATCCTTTGTATACTGATTTCTCTTTTCTGTTACAGAAATATAAGCGAAGAACGTAGAGTATCATAGAAGTAATGAATGGTTGATAGAAATGGACATTGGTTCTCTTATTAAATACATATTTTTATAGATTATTGGTTGCAACAGTTGATCGTTATCTGTACAATAAAATATATTTATACCGTCTAATGCAAGTCCACAAGAACAGTATCAGCTCTCCATACAACGGGTGGACAAAGTATTGGGCTTTCGTGTGTTCATAACATTTTAATTGACACACTGTTTAAATTGAGACTGTTCAAGTTGATGCCAATAGAAGCTCGGAATATGGTTTTTACATACATTATCCCGATCGAGCTGAAATTTTATACTATTACTATGGGAACATATCAGACGAAAAGAGCAAATTAGAAAATTTTGCAGGTGGACCTTGATTAACACAAGAACAATATTGTTATTATTGCTCAGATTCTCGGCCAGAAGATATGAACGGAGTAGTTCTTGGCAAATACAGTTAGCACACTTGTGTTTGGCGAATATGCGTTGTTAACTTGCATCGTTAAGACTATGCAGCAATATATCGTAAAGAGTGGTGATAGATCCTCGAGGGATATGAGTGGATTGATGATTTATCACTCCATCGATAAGCAGTGAAATGAACTAACGTTTTAGTTCTTACAGGTGTCAGAAATTTTCTTCAATTTTGAGCAGGCGTGGATCTGTTTTTATCGCATCCTTGTCTGCACTAGTCTATCAAGGTTTTAAATCCAATGTCCAAATCACGGTGCAAGAAAATCTTGCCTGAAAATTGATCGAATGTAACTATTACTATGCATTTTATTCAGGAACAGGTTCTCGATATTTACTTTGCGTTGTGAATAAAAGTTACGCGATACTCGATCTTTACTTTGTGTTCAAAGACAGTTAATAGTAAATGGTGCGCGATTTTACCTGTTACTCAACTATATTAACAATTTGGAAGAGGAGTAAATCCGTGAATTACAAGTTTATTCAAAAAAGAGTTTGAGTCTCTAAGTTATAAGAAATAGGCGGTGTTAACATTGTTCATTTGTATCAACATATAACTGCATACCTGCGGCTGAATCCAAATCATTGCTATTTCTTGGTTTAGGTAATCCTCATGTAGGTAAGAGCGTACTAGAGTATTTACTTTCCTTTTCGAGACGTGATAAAGGTTTTACGTTGTTATGATAAATGGTAGGCCATGCATTGCTGTCAGAATCATCCTTGTCAACCTTTCTAATAAGCTTGCCAATATCCATCCAAAGTGTCCATGAATTTGGACGCATATCTGGTGCGGAATCGGACATCGATGGTCGTAGTCCGTCCATAATAAATCTTTATCGAACTGCCTATCTCGAAAAGGTGGTTCACCGGTGGCAATTAAATACATAATAATACCAAAAGAATATATGTCTGATTTCTGTGTAAATTTGCAAGTATGGAAGACTTCTGGTGCAATAAAGGGTAAAACGCCTCGAATGGTTGACTTTGACTCACACGAATTCACCGATTGAGAAAGACCAAGATCACATATGAATGAGTGACTTTGTTGAGTCTCGAATTCATTGTCATGCAAAACTATGTTTCCGCCATGAAGATCACGATGCACTAATCTCGCTCTACGAATATTATCCAGATAATATGCAATATTCCTCAAATGCTGTAATTTACGTCAATATTTTGATCCAAATAAGACAAAAGATTACCATTGTTAGCATATAATGTACTTTTTTGTTTTGTAACTCCATAAATTTTAAGGAAACGTTTGTACACTTGGCATGATGTCTGAACTGTTAAATACAGTGTCAAATTAAATATCACTTTAATTAATATAATTACAGTGAACCCTCTCTAATATCAACCCCACGAGACCGGCCAATTTCGTTGATATATGCGGAGTTGGATATCATAGGGGGTGTTAGGGTTTTAAATAATGACGTCATATGTAATGATATTAAAAATCTCTTTATTTTTTTCTCTATATAAACTAAACCAATTTGTTCACCTCTTATGAATTGTGGTTCTCTCTCTCTTTGATGAAAAAATCCGTTAACTTTTTTTGTTGCCTCGCCTCGTATATATTCGATTGAATGCGTCGCAACAGACTTTGCAATCTTGGCCTTCTACGAATTTGCTGCTCTACATACTGCAGAAGTAATTTGCATGCCGTAGAATGAGAAATTTTTTCGATTTCAATGTCGCTGTCTTCGTTACAGCTATCAGAATTGGACGCGTGGAGTATGTTTATACTTTAGTATACAATAGGATTATAATAATAAAGAGACATTACGTAGTAATACGTGATATTGTAGATCAAAATTTTAAATTTTAAAATACTAATTTATATTGATGTTGATATCAGCGAGGTACATTTAATTAGGAATAATGTGTTGATAGGGATATCAACGGGGTATGATATCCAAATTGATATATGCGGGAGAATTTAAATATGGGGAGATCTGTTCTGTAACCACTGTTGCTAATAGTAATTAAGATTGCAGAGACGGTTTTTTCCTTGATTCCGTTGTGTAGGTTTTTTCTCCTTGTCAAGACATAGTTGACGTCTCTGTGCATTTGTTAAAGATATTCTTTTAATAATCTTATTGCTAGGCATTTCGTATAAGAGCCAAGTGCTTTAATATTAATTAACATTAAATATCAGTTTTATACCCAATTTAACCAACCAATCATATTGAGTTTGACCCTCATTGTCCTATTGGTGGAAGCCATATTTCCATTATAGACAGATTCATCAGAATTCCATAACGCGATTCTATGAGAATCCATTATAACAAGCAATTTTTAATATAAGAAAATTGTGTTCCAAAAAATTTTCTCTTGTAATGCGATTCCTTTATAACATGTATCTGTTATAACGAGCTTCGACTGTATAGGGCTTTATTCTCTTCCTCTGTATGTATTGTAGATAGATAAAAACAGCTCAAACTGGGCACCTAAAAGAAATTGGGTCATTTTTTAATCCCCCAAATATAAACGACCAATAATCAACGAGTAGACCTTATCTAATTTCTGGCAGTCTGGGACAAGTTATATCGTTATAAAAATTATCGGCAAACCTTTCTTGCTTCATTATACAGATATGTCTGCCTTATGACTTGTAAGTACGGACAGGAAAAAGAACCTCTGTAACATGTCCCGCTTCATTTCACAAAATAACGTCTGATTGTAAGCTTACGTACGTTCGCAAAAGTAACGAATGGAATTTTTCGAGACGCAAAAACAACTCTGCGAAACCCAAGCGGATATTCATGCAGTTTCCATCGATCCTGGCGTTCATACACTCTTCACATGGTACTCTCCCACTAAAGGCGTAGGTAAAATTGGCCAATACGACATTGGACGAATTATTCGCCTATGCA
>CAJVPI010000129.1:0-50920 GCA_910592345.1 Paraglomus brasilianum
GCAGAACAACAGAGAAAATTGGTAGATGAGCATTTTATAACAAGAGGTAAAGCTGATTATTGTAGTGTTGACGCTACGGCTCATTACGGTTACGATTGAGCGCAAAATGTTCACGTGCCCCATTCCGATCAACAGGTAAGTAAGATTTATTATCTCAGTCCGCATAAAGTGCATTCGTTTGGTATTCAAGATGAAGCGGTACGCGAACAAATTAATTACGTTCTTGATAAAGGCGAAATTATCGGCAAAGGTCCTAATGGCAACTGAGCATGGTATTCGATGGGATTAAGAGATTGAATAAAGGTGCCTACCATTTGATTTACCTGTATTTAGTAATTTGCGGTTATTATAAAACTATCGAATTAAATTTTATGGTACTAGTACCTGGACATACCAAATTCAAGTGTGATGGAAGTTTTGGATTGATTAAAAAATTATACCGAAAGACGACAGTAGATTGCGTAGATCATATTGTTGAGGTTGTGAAAAGATCGAATACAGCGGGATTAAACAAAGCTCAGCGTTATGACAACGGAAAAGGTTTTCAATACTTAGATCTTAACTCTGTGTTGGGAATTTTCTTTAAAAAATTGAGTTGTTTGCAAAAATAACAGCATTTTCTCTTTGAAACAGGTCGACCTGGAATTGTCAAAGCCCAGCTGGTTGCTAATGGTGCTTATACAGAATTCGATTTATTAAAAACCAGAAAAGCAAGTGTTTCCGAAATTACCAAAGAAATCAAATCCTTTTCCATCCTAGTCGTAATCCCTTCTCCTTTGGATTACAAAAGACAAGAATATCTTTATCATAATATTCGCCCATTCATTAGAGACAAATTCAAAGATATTACTTGTCCAAGACCAACATATACTGGCAATGAATAAATTATTAAAATAATTATATACCTAATATTTCCTCACAAAGAGGATATAAGTATCATTAAAAGAGTAAATAAAATATAAAAAAAAAAGTATGGTAAACATCATAAACGAACTCGAACAGAGAAATAAAAACCTATTAGAAGAAAACGAAGTATTAAAGAAACAACTAGTTGATAAAGATGAAAACTTCAAACTAAAAATTTATAATACCGTTTACAATACTATGGAAAATAAAAGTCCAGAAATTCTGGCACTTTAATGACCTTAAAACAACATTTTTGGTCTTGAGATGAGTGGATAAAAGTTCAAAAGAAAATGGAGTTGAGAAAGTTAATTTTGGCAATGAATTTACCCTTGAAAACATTGTTAAAGGTTTTACAGAGTAAACCTGACATGTTCATTTTATTTATGACAAGAATAAAAAACTTGAAGAAAAGGATGTTATTTTAGAAGCAAAGGTTGTAGAATTAGAGAAAGAAAATACTGAGTTAGATAAACTAACCAAGAGTTGGAAGAAGCATTAGAATTAGAGGAGGAAACATCTGAATGTCATTTAGAGACTCTTGAAGTAGCTAAACAGTGGAGAATATGACAAAGCAAGGAAAAAGATGATAACCTAAAAAAAGTTTGAAAATACTGTGGTATGGAAAAATTATTTAGCAGCAAGCAACTCCAAGAACTACCATCTTTACCAAAGAAAGTAAGAAAATTTAAGCAGGCAAAGGCAATAACTCGAGAAAAATTCATAATCCTATATTAATCTTCAGATAGTAATAGAAGTTTGCTACATAAATTTGTGTACAAGTTATTGTTGTGATAATAAAATGCTTTTAGTTACATTAGTCAACTTTCAGCCACATCAGCCTCTCATTTATGTCACATAATAAAAATGTTCACTTTGTCTGGTTTTGTTGCAGTATGCCCCATATTAATATACGCGCATGTAGAGGCAAGCATGCCACATATAATTGAAAGACAAGCTTGCAAGATAAAAATTTTAATTTTCGGGATGTACTGTAACATTCTAATTCCATATATTGCAGACAATGTGATACAAACTATGCATAGATGTTGAATCGTTGTCTACTGCGTTTTTAAATTAATGCTCTGACCCATGGGCACCCGTTTCAAGATGTCACATATTTTTTCGACGTTATCACATAGATCATGTAGTTTTAGTTTATTGGTGCAAGAAAAGCAACAGCTCGTTCCAACAATGTTTCAATATCTGGTCATTCTAATGTGAAAATTCCGAAACGGGTCAAATCTCAGAGCATTAATATGATATATTAACAGAAATTTTGGTAAGACACTTTTTTTTGACATCATTACGTTTCGATGACATGGTATAAGCCCTAGTCTCCGGGTAATGTCTTTTTCACCACGAATATAAAGTTGTCCATCCCGAAAACAAGGCAGTTTATTGATGCGCGTTATCATGCAACGCGTTAGAAATAATAATCCACCTTATTTACGTAACCATTAGGTAGGCCTCGAAACACCCGTTCAACACTAAATGACCCTGAATAACATTACATTTTACTCAGCCCACGACCCGATTAAGTTAGAACTGTCGAAGTAGATAACTAATCGAAACATCGGAATGGAATCGAAAAGCAGAAGTTGAAAGTAATGACGTTATTGTAAGACTTGATGATGTGGTGAATGTACATCCAGCAAAAACAATTCAGGAAGCTTTACTTAGTCTTAAAAGCAGATTGTCAGATATGCATGGTATATAGAATGCTCTTAATCTGAAAATATTTTCTGCGTCAAATATCAATGGTTTATGACATCTCACGTTCCCAGGCACGCAACACACAGTAAAAACGGAGGCTATGCTTCCAACCCTTTTCTTAGGTAAATCGAACCGCGACATGTGGATATCATGTTGATCGCCTTTAATATCGAATTTTGTAGTGGGCAGACCGATCTTTGTAAATTTATTGGTTGGCACAGTGTAGTCCGGCCAATATCTCTATTCTGATTTCCTTTCGAATATAATGCATTTTGCTCTGGAAGTCAACCTTATTTGCAATGATGTGGGCAATTTAGCAAGGAACATGGTTATTATTCGATGGCTGTCCACCTATATAGGAGTGCATCGCTGTGGGAGTTTCCGTTGGATCTATTCCTGTTACGTTATTATTCCGGCCGGCGTGCCCCATGATTGACATGTGTAACAATCAATAGATATTAATACCTCAACGTAACAATACAACGGAGACAACAACTATCATACTTTTTCTTTTGTCATGATGGGGTGAGTATTTAAATATTCATATGGCAAGAGGGGGAAGGGATACAGCAGGCAGGTTCCACCATTCAACGCAAACACGAATGCGGAAATTTGGAAGGTAACCTCGTTCAATTATTTCAGTCGACTGTGGGGACTTGCACCACCTAAAGATACAAACCTCGATCCTCCGAAAGATACTCCTTTCACTCCGGAGCAACTTTCTCAGGCAGGTGTACCTTGACATATCTTATCGCGCTGGTCTGTCCAGATGTTAATGTGTTTACTTTTTGTGAATAACAGTATAATGGCTCAGACGCCGATGCATCGATTTATGTTGCGGTGAAGGGAACGGTATTCGATGTGTCTTCCAAGCGCGAATTGTACGGCCCCGGAGGCGCTTACAGTGTTTTTGCTGGAAAGGATGCATCTAGGGTAAATGCGACCGGTGCTTACTTGAAAAGAGAATGTTCGATCTATGTCTATTAACAATGATACACAATTTAGGCCCTGGGCAAGAGCTCGACGGACCCTCAAGATGTTGTTGCTGATTTTAGTACATTGGACGAAGCTCAAGTAAGTCATCTTGTAGCCCTGTAAATTCGCATCCGAATCATATGCCAACATTCGTTTGTAATAATAGCTAGAAGTCCTTGACAAGTGGTACACTTTCTTTGCGGAAAGATATAATATTGTCGGAAAGGTTGTGTAATATCAGCAATCTGCAGCAGATTTATTGCGGAAAATGTAATAAAAATACCAGTATTCAATTAATCTTTGCCTCTGGCAGTTAATACCAGGTGCTAAATTGTAAGAAAGTATCAGAATATTGCATACATAGTGGATGAAAAGGTGCGAGTCAACTGAGTGAGGGTAAAAAGCAAGGCTAGTGTCTGAAATATTTGCTGATGCAACGCTATTATTATGTATCGAATCTACTTGATGTCAATATTTAATCTCTATGTCGCCTTCAGCTGGTGCATCTAAATCAACGTATGACTTCACCTGGCGCGGGTCAAAACTCATGTTCGCATCGCTATAATACATAATTAAACATAAGATTCTTATCATCGTTTAAATAGAAAATGTTGCGTAGTTATTTATATATGCTTACTTGAGCCTAGAGCGAGAGGGTGGCAGTTTTTTTCCGGGAGATCTTCTCCCTCCACTCCTGTCACGCATATCGCCCCTGTCGTCGAATCCTATACGTGGAATTTGATCATGTGGTGTTCCTGCTGCAGCTCCCATGAGAGGGAAATTGAAGCCAAGGAACGGCGGCGGCGGTCCATTGGGTATAACTGGGAATGGATTAGGTGGTACGGGAGGATTATTCTGCGGTACCAATAAACCAGCTGTCGGATTTGGGGGTGTTGTTGGAAGAAGATGATTCGGATCAAGCACATAATTATTAAAGAATGCACACTGTCCATTTTTAAATGTATTAGAACATGCTGTGACTGAACCTAAACGATGCAATAAACAGATTACTTACATCATTTCTAACTTCTTCCAGTTTGTCGTTGTGCTTGAGATTGATATGCTTCCGTACGAATTCTTGACCTTTGAATAGTTTACCACATAATTTACAGCGAAATTTAACTCCTGGTTCCATTTCTGCAGTATTGTCTCGTACGAGATTATCTATCTCACTATTCAAAAGTATAGACATTAGCATAAAGAAAACGTAGAATCGTAAACTGTCTATTAAAGTACATACGTTTCCATCTTCTTTCCTCCAAGAGCTCCGATTTTTTCTAGGAACTCTTGGGGATGTAGTTTTAAATCAATTTTGTTGTCGAGTGTTTTAATCCATTGTGCTGCTGTTAGGATTGGGAACGGGTCAGCTTGCGGACTGATTTTGTATAACATCGGGAGTTAATTATGTAACATACCGCTGTTGGATTTTTCTTTCGGATTTTTTGAAGGGGCTTTCGTTTCATTAGTTACAGCGGACTTCCTCAAATGACGGCCAGGACATTTTCTAGTGAATTCTTCCACTGAATCAGAATCGCTACCACAATAATAACAGAATAAATGAGTTCGACGTAGGTATTCCATGTGAAGATCCAAAGATTTCTTAATCTGTTTAGATATATCGCAACAATGTGAGCAATTGCAATCGGGTATTTGTCGACAAGGATAATAAGTATATTACATACTCGCGTATTTTCATCATCTACATTTTCTGTAAGTCGTTCGAGTCTATCTTTAATCTTTTCTTTGGCACCAACGATACCAAGGTCATTGTCTAGTTTGCTTATAAGCTCCTCTATACGTTCAAGATCTTTCTTTAACCTCTCGGGCGTGGTAGCTGTTTCGGGAGCAATCCGATTGCGAACAGGACCACTGTGACTCTTATGTCGAGCAAGATAGAAAATAAAATCATCGATCTAAAATAGAGTACAGCTATGTTAGTAATAGGGGCTATGTATCGTTCAGACAAAAAAAATACCCACCTTTTGTTCATTAAGCTGTTTAAACGCCTCATCCATGTCTGTCTCCTCTGTAAAGACAATCCAACCTAACCTGTGAAACTTCTTTTGAGGATTTGGCTCTGAGAGTGCGAGGTATTTAAAACCTTCGACCCGCTCGCACATCTACAACCAAAAATTAAAAATGTTTAAATCGCACGTGCCGTTAACAAACATGACAAAGAGTCGTTCGCATACCTCAATAATTTTGGATCGGGAGATTGTTGGAGGCACACTTTTGATAAAAAGTCGGTTACTCTCCTCCTCTTGCTCATTTTTCTGCTCTGATACACTCTCTAGCAAATACACAATGAAAGTTAATGACTGTACAAAGAGAATCGCAGGTAAATAGGTCATCGCGGTGTTGCAAAACAGGCCGCGTATATACTGTTATACCTTCTAATTTTACTTCCACTGATTCGACTGTGTCATTTGATATGTCATCAAATTTTCCTTCATCCAGTTCCTCAACAAATTTCTCAAACAACTTCTTTTTCAACTCATTGGCTTCATCAATACGTGGTTTTAAATGTTTGGGTTCATATTTTTCAAGGAACCACTCTTCTTCTTTGTGAGTTTCAAAGAATGTACGCAACTGCCGGAAACCAAATTCCTCCTTATATGTACTATATTTTCTATGAAGTTCTTCGTCATCATACCGGGTATTTGGGTTTTTATACATGAGATAATCGACGAAGTATTTGTATGTGACAAGAAAATCTAATTCTGCTGGATCTTTCGGCGGTTCTTGCCTACAAGATAAATAAGTTATTCAAAATACGATGCAAGCAAGACGGGCTGGCACATTGATGTATATTAAATATATGCGCTTAGTACCTTCCCGGAGGGCCTGTCCAATCCATTGGCATCAATGGACCTCCTGGTGGCATAAGTTGAGGCGGCGGAACATTAAATCCTATAAAAGTCAAATCTTTAAATAAAGCATCATTATAATCTTGAAACAATAATCGCTTATTTTATATGAAAGTTACCCATAGGCATTACTGGATATGGTGGCGGTGGATAACGCATTTCTGTTGGCTTTCCATATCTCGGTCCAGGTGCATATCCGTCTTTCTCGTAGTCGGGAATATAAAGATCTCCCCCAAGAGCACCTTCGGGCCTTCTCGGTGATAAAGATCGCCTTCTTTTAAATCGACGATCTAAGGTAGAATCAATATCAGCAAAGAACAATATAGCGATAATGAACAACATAAACACCTCAGTAATTTTATTTTCGAGTTCCATTACCTCTATCTTCAGCAGGGGAATTACTATTTTCTCTTTTTCTTCGATCTCCAAATGCATCACGGTCACGATCCCGATCTCTATCATAGTCGCGATCGCGT
This sequence comes from Paraglomus brasilianum, assembly GCA_910592345.1. Classification (NCBI taxonomy): domain Eukaryota; kingdom Fungi; phylum Glomeromycota; class Glomeromycetes; order Paraglomerales; family Paraglomeraceae; genus Paraglomus; species Paraglomus brasilianum. Next base: position 6,938 of record CAJVPI010000129.1, read on the forward strand.
AGTCGATCTCTATCGCGCTCTCTGTCTCTCTCTCTATCTTTATCCCTATCACGATCTCGGTCCCTATCGCGATCGCGGTCGCGGAAATCTCTTCTTTCAAGACTCGGACGACGCTCTCGTTTAAACGTCTTGTCGCGGTTGTGATGAGGAGTCCCCTCATCATCAGAATAATCATTGGGACGACGTTTCGAATTCATGTTTAATATCTGGAGGACCTACGACATCTATGGATGAACGAGCGTAAGGACTACTTGCTGCAGAGTGAATGAACGATTTTCTGCACAATATCAGACGAATCCATACGTCAAAAAATGAAAATAATAGTGAGACAAGTGTTTGATCGTAAGCTCTGCTTGATATAAGCTTCTAAGGCACCTTTAAAGCCTTTTAATTTTGGCATTGAGATGTAGTGAAACTCCAAAGGCGAGAAAGAGGATACTATGGAGAGGTGCAAACGGGTTGACTACATGGTAGGACGCGTTTCGTGATGTGCATAAATTATGGCATAAAATAGTGTTTTGACAATGGCTCTGGAGTTTTTTTTAGCAAGCAATCAAGATCGTAAAAGGGTATTTATAGAAGAGAATGTAGCGCAGATATGTTCTATACACCAGGTAGTTTCTTTCGTAAATATAAGAGATCGTTTTTGCTTAACTACTAAGGTTTCTTAACGATGTCTGAGAGCGGGACGAGCGTATGGTTAACGGTGATGATGAGAATGCAGAGTTGATTGACTCACCAGGTGTGTGTGTGTGTTGATAAAACTCAACGGTATCCCAGATTGTTTCGATAATTGGGATTTTTGCTGCGTTTTATATCATACCCCTCCTATCGGATATCACATTTTGCAGTGTCAACCACGTGGGATCTAGGTTCTATTTCAGAGAAGGACAGATGACACAGCCCGATTACGACTAATTCAATAGCAACGTAATTCTATATCTGAACAATCTTCCTCACTCTGTCTCTCTCGTCGAAACACCCGGCCTGCTTCGTTTCTATGAACTTTTGTTAATAACACGTCTACCTGCAGAGAAGTACAATGGAGGTAAAAGCTTTGTCCGACTTGCTTTGGATATCCTGGGTTTAAAAAGACAATTTCAAAGGCTAAACTGCATTCCCCACTGCTTAGGACCAGGATGTGATAAAGACGATAAATGAAAAAATCAAGAAAGAAGAGCAAATGCGGCAGGCTGCCGTAAGACTCAAGTCTAACAGTGACAACCCTGCCGTGCGCACACAATGCGAACAGAGCATAATGGTTATGCAGAGGAACATTGATTATCTGAGAAGCGAACTTGAAAAAATTCAGCTCAAGCATCAAAACCTTTCAACGCCAGGACATCCTCCATATCAGAACCAGGGCCAAAACTTTCCAGTTCGACCACATCAAGGGATGGACCCAAATGCAACGCAGGACAACAATGCGTCTAATTTACGCAAACCATCGAATTTAGGTGAAATGACGAATTCTCTTGTTTCCGAGTTTAATGGATACGTGTTTATATTATTGCTAATTATATCGTTAATTTTGTGATTCATCTCTTGTGTAGATCTTATTAAATCTGATACGCCCATGACTACCCAAAAAGTATCACTCAAATTACATGAACTCGAATTTAAACTTGACGTAGAGCGAAAGTTGATGGAGGGATCCCAAAAGATGGCGAATGCGGTGGTATTCCAGGATCCTAAAAATAAAAAGAGTATCGCTGAGGTTGCTGGCAAGATGATCGAGAGTAGAGAAAAGATTTCACTTTTATCGAGGTCGCTTAATAACTATAAAAAGTTGTATATTAGCGGAATTAATGATGAAGATGGTGAGCTTTTGTTGTTGTAGTTGTTGCTGTTGTTGTCCGTAATACGAGGGTTGCATATGTCCTTGATCCATCGATTTACTTGTGAAAAAAACTTGTCGCCCATATACAGAATCGTCGAACGATGATAATGATATGTACCGCCTTACGCCTGGACTTCGCCGCCGAATGACGGGTAAACTCGATATACGAATATATCAAGTGAGACATGTGCAACACGCACACTCACGTACTTCAAAGACGCCGGAGACTACCGCTGTTATTAAAATTGATGGACAACCTCAAGCTAGGACAAAGGTGACGCGTAATGGTCGTTGGAATGAGAATTTTACTCTTCATGTCGAAAAAGCTAGCGAGATCGAGATCACCGTTTACGATAAACCAAACGAGCATCAAGTTCCTATTGGACTTTTATGGATTAAGATAAATGACATTGCTGAAGAAATGAGAAAGAAGAAAAAGTTTGAAGCAGGGAGTGGACCTGGTTGGGTTACGGCGTCTGATGGTGGATTCGAATCACAAAATCCACCCACCTTCAACAATAATAATCCATACACAGATCTTTACAGCATACCATACCCATCTACACAAAGCCAGCAAGGAACTGCTACAACAATTTCACCAGATGGAATCGAAGCTTGGTTTGAGATTGAGCCTGTTGGGCAGATTTTGTTGAAGCTTGATTTCAGTGCGTTAACTTTGCTACAATTTAACTCTTGCTTTTTGTAAGACTCGTTCCCCAATCATTAATTGACCTTTCTAACCAATACCATGTTGTATTCGCAGCCAAGGAGAATGTTGGAAAGAGACCTGCGGCTATTGGACGTGTTAATGCCAAACGTATACCCAAGAAAATATTCGAGCAGAACGGACATAAATTTGTTCAACGCCAATTCTACCCGATCATGAAGTGCGCATACTGTGAGGAGTTGTTTCTTAACGAAGGATACCAGTGTGAAGGTATGTAGTACATCATATCACAATCACAAACGATCTTGAACTTGTCAATAATGTTCGAATTTTCTATTTATGATACCAGACTGTAAGCTTACTTGCCATAAGAGATGTCATACTAAAATTGTCACAAAATGCATTTCCAAGTCTAATTCTGAAATGGTATGTATTATGGTAATTGTCCGATCAGTAATACTATTGTATCAATGGTGTTAATACTTGATTCCATTATTTTAAATAGGACTCTGACTATAAGCAGCTAAATCATCGTATACCTCATCGATTTGAAGCTGTGAGGAATATGAGTGCTGGTTGGTGCTGCCATTGTGGATACATGCTTCCACTTGGAAGAAAAGCGATGAAATGTACTGGTAAGAAGCGATTTCGATTTTTTTTTATACCAGTTGGGAATGCATCTTTAATTGCCGTATTGCCATAATTTGTAGAATGTAGCATTGCTTGCCATTTAAAATGTAGCCATCTTGTTCCTTACTTTTGTGGATTACCTATGAAGACGGCAAATAACATGATCGAACAGATTCGACAGGCTAAAGCTAACAGAGAAGAGAGACGACCCAGTTTGGCTGATAGTCAGGCATCCTCTCCCGTAATTAGCCAGGCTCCAAATCAACAGGCTCCCCCAATTCCGTTTTATCCTCCCCCACCATATCCACCGCCGGATGACCATATGCAACAGCCGAAACACAACCAGGCCAGAGTTTCATATAGCCCTGCCGGTGCATATCCCGAACAAACGACCACGGTTGAATATATGTCACCAGCTGCTCAAAGAGTGAGTCAATAATCGACGGTGCTCTCATATTAATTCGCGTCAATTATGACAAATACAGCAAATTATTGACTAAAAACGTTTAACGGTATTTATTCTGCCTACATTAATGATGTCTAGCCACCACTGCAGCAAGTTCTACCCGTAAGCGAAAAGCCTGTTCAGAGGCCGCCGGTTCAGAGGCCGCCTGAGAGGAAGCCTGTTCAGAAGCCGCCAAAAATTGGACTGGAAAACTTTGATTTCCTTGCCGTATTGGGTAAAGGCAATTTTGGCAAGGTTCGTCTAACACGTACTACATATCGTATTGCTTAATTACATGTACGATATAAAAATTGTTAACTTTTGACTAATGACCTATAGGTGATGCTTGCTGAGGAGAAAGCTACTAAGCGTTTGCATGCCATTAAAGTGCTCAAGAAGGAATACATTATTGAAAACGATGAAGTTGAAAGGTATGTTATAAGGCAAGCGTTTAGTTGTTGTTAACAAAATGCATTCTATTAAATATTTTAATTGTTTGATTAGTACTCGGTCGGAGAAGCGTGTCTTCCAAGCTGCCAATCGAGAACGACATCCATTTTTAGTTGGATTGCATTCGTGCTTTCAGACAGAGACACGCATCTACTTTGTCATGGAATATGTTAGTGGGGGTGATCTGATGTTGCATATTCAAAAAGAGCAGTTTACCTATCGTCGAGCCCAGTAAGTATAATTTAATGCACAGACAGTGAGTGGTGCATATCATACGTTTCATGATTGCGTATGAAGATTTCTTGGTGTCCATTGTTAACTAAATTTTTAATTAACTTGTAGATTTTATGCTGCTGAAGTATTGCTGGCTTTGGAATATTTTCATAAACAAGGCATTATATACCGAGATCTCAAACTCGACAACATTCTTCTTGCATTAGACGGTCATATTAAGATAGCAGATTATGGTTTATGCAAGGAAGAAATGTGGTTTGGCAACACAACTAATACGTTCTGTGGAACACCTGAATTTATGGCACCTGAGGTACGTTATATAACCATACCGTAATAATATTCTTGGATTGACTCGATAAAGATGTGAATTCTGACAATAATCTTATTAAAGATCCTCCTGGAGAAGAGATATGGACGTGCGGTGGATTGGTGGGCATTCGGAGTGCTAATATACGAGATGCTCTTGGGTCAATCGCCTTTCAGAGGTGATGATGAAGATGAAATATTTGATGCTATTCTTGAGGATGAAATCTTGTATCCTATAAATATGTCAAGAGATTCAGTGTCAATATTACAAAGAGTATGTATTAATAATGCGTCGTCCGGTTTCATTGAATTTCTTTAGAGACTTATGTTGTTTGCTATTGCAGCTACTTACACGGGATCCCGAACGACGTCTTGGGTCTGGCAAAGGTGACGCAGAAGAAATAAAGCGACATCCATTTTTCAAAGGCGTGAATTGGGATGACATGCTGGCTAAGAAAGTACCACCACCATTCTATCCTACTATAGTGAGTACCGATAAATATATATTTAATGTCCCGGTTATTTATTTCGAGGATAACCTCGCGTTATTATATATTTGTGATGGATTAACGTTTTACTCGTCTATTTTTTTTTAAGTCATCGCCAACCGACACATCCAACTTTGACAAGGAATTTACATCAGAAATTCCAATGTTGACACCTATAAACTCTAGACTGGCAGCAAATTCCCAAGAAGAATTCCGCGAGTTTTCATATGTTGCAGATTGGGTCCTTAATGGAGAGTCGCTACAATAAGTTTATTATTGTTTTGTTTTTTTTCCATTCCTTTTTTTTTTCTCTTTTAAGTGAGGATTAGGACTCTGTGTATTTTTAGAGTAGAGTCATATGAGTGTTCTCTTTTATTCGTTACTCTTCTAATGATCAAAATTCTAGTTTTTCCGCCTGCAAATAATATATCAACCGTCACTTTTATTCTTGGAGTCACTGTATTTATTTTAACTTATTATTCGTGGAAATTAGAATGGGGAAGGAAGTCAGTTACTTTACCATGATCAATCACTAATTAAATGATTATAAACATAGTTAGTTACTGGATATAAAGTAAATGCCACGTTTATCAATCTCTACATTGATCGTTTATTGTAAAGATTCGCAAATTCGTGAGCAAATAATGCTTGTAATCCAGGATCTAGGCTGCATTTTCAAACGGTTCGCCCAACATGGATAGCAAGTCTATGGATAGGACTTGTTCATACATACGAATTACAAAACTCGTGGGTCGCGACGTTAAGACCAAGTTGATAACTTACAGTTCAAAAGCAATTGCATGATCTCCTCGCTGTCACCATTCATAGAACGCGTTGACCGTACATTAAGATCAGAACCAGATTTCTTTTTCCTGAAAAAAGGTTTGTTCATATCAGAGTAAGATCGCAATTGGTATGAATATTTTAATTTTAGTTCACAACACTATAATGTTTATTTTTAGTCTCTGTTGCCCGGTTACGTAGTTGACGGTCATGCATGGAAAAACTATTCTCGGCTTGGGTTTATTGTTATACAGAAATTATTTATTCTCCCCCCCCTTTTTTTTCATCTCTGCAAAACTGATGGAGGGTAAAAAAATGAAATGGACATTCGAGATAAGAATACGACCCATTTACAAATGCAGGTTGTTTATGAATCAACAACATCAAGCAGGTGTGCAATAACAAAAATCAATTAATAATACCCAAAGTTTGTTGGTTGATGGTTAAAATTAATGTTTACAGTATGACAACCGCATATAGATTCCCATTCACAATATGGGTTGACTATTTTGCGTAGATTATACAACAATAATATCGCTTCAAGAAGCTACACAACTTTATTCATTTTAATTACTAATCAAAGTAGTGTAGATTGATAAGATAATAATAAATATCATGTATCGACGGTTAAAGGCGTTTTCCGCCAGTAGCGTTTTATTCCCTCGAGTGACACAAACACTTGCAAGATGATCAATTACGAATATGGTGAAATAACATCCTATTGAAGAAATTGTCATTTTTCGATTATCCAATAATAATCGACCACCTCCATGGAATTCAATTTATGAGAATCCCCACCCACTCCCTGCCCGCTAGATAGTTCGCTCTAAACCTGCTATGGGATAGAATAGTCAGTAGCACTTGTCTTTAAATGTCGTATAAAATCGGCTTTGTTAAACTAATTTCCGCCCATCCTTGGATTTCATTCGTGTGTTGATGATTTTCAACAACAGACAAATAAATATTAATACTTGATTTACAACCAATCGCTCCATTTGAACTGAGATTGCGCCATGATAAATGCCGGTTTTATGACGCCCTTGATCTGTTAAAACGTTTACTCATGCCAACTCACTTCCATTTCCATCAGAAAACTGTGTTACGAGAAACCAGCCACAATGCGGGCGTGACCTGAGACATGCAGTATCAATCACAAATAAGCGCGTATTTGGGGCCTGTGAGCTGTGTGTTAGCCACAAGTAGGCTGACCATGTTGTGAGCTCGAGTAAAATAACAATATATCACGGCAAATATCACGCCAAAACGCATATTATCAAGGTTTCCTTTCAAGATCTGGCATCCACAAGCAATAACATGATATGCGGGTTTTGCACTTTTGCAGGATGCATACAAAATGATATAGCTGTATGCGATGACAATCGATAAGATAATAAGGAGAAACTGGGAGAAAAAAAAAAAGAGTTATTCTACCAATTAACCCAATTCTGATCACAATCAAGATTGTCGCCTTGTTTATAAATCTTCATTTGGCAAGACAATGCAAAAGGAATATGCATAATTTGCCTTCGTTCATTTATACTAATTTGCGCACGCTTGCATTTTGATGGCCAGTAGTGAAAAAAAAAAATAATAATTGCATGTCGATATTACATATTACACCATGCAAGTGAGAACGCCTCATCTGCCCATTTGCCCCCAACTGACGCTAAGCGAGAGAGCAAACCTTAAAATTTTATTCCCATAGTGTAAGAAACATCCAGGCGAGAAGACGATCGCAATACATTTTTGACGTAGGACAACACTTGTTGCAGGTGATATGTATTTATTTGGTAGAGTGCACTTACGCCATATGTAAGAATATGTATGGCTGAAGTTACAAACCGGATGGGGAGAGGGTTTTGCCTCTAACAGCTATTGTTGTATTGTTTCGCCCAACCGATCTGCAAAAGTTGGCTCTTGTTACTCTATTTTTTTTTCCTAACCCTTTGTTGATGTCAGATAAACTGACAGAGTAACAGTCTCATAAGATGCAGGGGCTTATTGTGGAGAAGTGAGTGTGCAACCAATAAAGACTGCATGCAAAATGCGGAGAGACGAATTTTGACACCCATATACTAATATGTCATACTAAGCAATCCCTGTAGCAACATTTATAGAAATATTGAATTTTCAAACAGGAACAAGTTGAGGCTCCTTTTTTTGTTTCCTTTGTCTTTCGATGTATAGCGTGTGTGATGATAAGGGTATGCAAAGTGATGCGAACGAGGGGTGGGGTGAGTTTTGTGTATGAAATGAGGGTTGTTGTATGAAAGGATGAAATGATGAAATTAGGGGTTGTGCCCGTAACCCTGTTTAATGTGTGTTCGAAATGTGGATAAGTGTTTCCTTTTTCATAAATGTATATCTGTTTTCTCGCTGCGGAGAGTATCGCGTGGTGGGAGCAAAATCGGATGAAACAGGTTGGATTTTTTTGATGTGATAAACATGTGCCGTTCATAATATTTATTTACTTGCTGATTAGATGAGCCAATGATCCCAAAAAAATACATATCAATTGCCCGTATTAAGCGATCGTTTGTTCTCACTTCCATTATAGCACCAATCACATTGACAAGAGACAATGTAAATAGACGTTGATGCTGGTAGATACAATGTCTATAAATTATGCAAGGAATCAGTGTCTGTTCATCGCGTTATGTAATTAGATCGTTGGATGGGTTTATGCTTATACATGACAGAAATGGTCGCCACACTTGTTCTAAAGTGCGTTTGTCATTTCCATCCTCGCTGTTGCTTCCCCATTTGTTTGCATGTTCTTTACCGATCTTTGAAATTCTAAAGTGAGAAGGTTCCGCTTGGCAAGTGTTACAGCTGATAAAGTTAGATATAACCAATAAAGGCTTAAGTAGGAGGGCATATTTTATAATGATCTCTTGTATTAATAATTAGATATCAAATATTAATATCACACAAACATACACACACATATATATAGACATATTCAGATATAAATAGATATATGTGTCAATAAGTAGAATACAACTTCTAGACGTGTTCTAAAAAAGAAAGCCTTAACAGTGGCGTAGTTGTCAATGATCGGTTATCTCCTCCCGGTTGAGGAATGTGATTGGTTTCGATTGCTCATTCCCGATAACCTTAGGAATAATGCTAACCGAGATGGTAGCAGGGTATGATTAATGATCGTAACACCAAACAAGTATTACACAATAAATTCACGCTATCTTTACTTGCCAGCCAGGATCTCTGTTAAAACTCCGATTATCTGTCATACGTGCTTAATTTCAAATTCACCATAAACAATGCTTTTTATGTTATGATCAATAAATAGGAATCCCGGTGGTAAAGAATCACGATTCTACAATACAGAGTGGGTTTTTGTTTCCCTTCACATGTTATACATTAGCTGCACAGATAAACAGACAGGAAGCAATCGGATGTTCCCGTAAGAATGTAATAATTATAGTAATTGCATAACCGAGGGAAATTTACAGAAAACGCACCATTGACATCAATTTACAAGAAAATCTAGTTATAGAAGTCAAAGACATGGAAGGCAGGACTATTATTATTCAGTGATTGCTGTTGGTCAAGTCTTGGGTTAATTAAATGTCCTTATGAAGAATCATTACATGATCGTCCAATCAGACGGTGAATGGTTTATTGCTCACGATTTCTATCGGAGATAAACACATCCCCTAATTATCGACGTCATTGTGTTTTAAGCTGATAAATGGTAATTCATATTAAACCATATCTATTCGATCACGGGCTGTCATTGCCACATGGTACCTGGGCATGACGCATAACAGAAACAAGCTTTTTTCTCGAGGCGATTTATTGGGAAACTGACCTTGTGGAGAAGGTGACGGGACGAGCGGCCACGACTTCTGATTAGTCGTGAGAAGATGGGGCATGGTGAGAGTGGGTCTTGGACGAATCGGAACTTGTAATATATTGTTACCGCGATATCATTATTTTCATTATTATCGTTATTATCGTTATTATTGCTATTATTGTTATTATTGTTATTATTGTTTTATTGTTATTATTGTTATCGCTGCTCTGTTGTTTCTGTTGTTTCTGTTGTTTCTGTTGTTTCTGTTGTTTCTGTTGTTTCTGTTGTTCTTGTCGCCTCGTTGTCTCTCTCGATCTCTTCGGGCTGAGTGTGATGGTCTGATTTATCGGTGGAATTACTTTTACTGGTTTTAGTATACCAAATTCTCACCGATATTCCGACAATTTCGTCTGTTTATTTTAGAAGCTGAGAATGTGGATGAATAATGACTAATTATTACTTTATTGGGCATGTGGACTGCTTACGACTATGCATAACAAATAAAGTGTTATTATAACCCCCCGATATCACACGATGGAATAATCTTTGATATTTGTTTGTTTGATTATTTATGGATTTAACTGCGCTTTGCCAACCAACGTTCGATTCAATCAATCTAGTTATATTTAGCGGCATACCGACTTACAGAGCGATGACTTAATTACAGACAATAGGCTTTTGTGTGAAGAAGAATAAAGGCCCCTCTGCTTTGTCCGCTTGTATTACACAGATTTTGGGTCCCTCCCCTCCTTTTTGTTATGCGGCTCGATGTTGCGTTGCCTTGCGTTGCTGTATGAGTCCTTATGTTGGATCAAAAAGGTGATGCGACGGTTGCTCCATACATCCTATCATATCACCCTAGCGTTTCGTTTCGCAATGGGGTGGTGACGAGAACAACAAAGAGGGCTTGTGCGAATGCGATACACACACAATAACAAAATAAATATAGAAAGATGCATTATATTAATATATACTGTGTACTGTAATAATATATACATTACACATCTTGTACGTATTTATTTGTATATCTATTATTTGTAAAACAATATAAATTTCACTTGCTATCTTGTTGACTATAAATATACCTTATTCTGTGGCATATTTTTATCGGCTTTTTATGTCAATCATTTTTATTCGCTCTTTTATAAAAAGGCAACACCGCGTGGAAGTCTTTCCTGTTCAAAATAACTGACTGCGCTAACGTGATAGTTTCTCACCGGAAAAAATTTCCAATATATAAAAAGCCCCCTTTTCAGCTTTTAAACCTCCCCACCGATCAGAAAAAACCAGTAAGCATCAATCATCTCGACTGTCTTTGCTCACGTCCAGACGAAACGCTTTATTCGACAACCGTTTTACTTACCAACACTCGAATTTTGTTAATCAGTGACCATGATGCACTCTTCTACTCTCTTCGACACAATATACGACGACGACGCTCCCATGATCACTCCCACTGGTGTATACACAACCGAGGTCTATCCAGAGGCGTTCATCCCCTCATCCAACTCTTCCTCCCAAACATCCTCTCCCAACGTGTCTCCCACAATTACTCCTCGTGAACATTTCGAGGACAAGGACCTCAACGGGTTTTCAATAACTCCTACACCTGCGAGAATCATTCGTAAGCCCAGTAAGACGAGGGTGGCTAATCGCAAGAGTGTTCTCTTGGATCCAATAGTCGAAGAGCAAGAGAAATGAGATGGTTGAAAGTGTTGGTGAAGCGCAATGAGTTTTGTTTTCTGTGGATGGATCGATTGGATGATGTGTTTGTTCTTTGACTTTTGTTTGTACATACACTCTGTGTATACATGCAACAAGTCTTTAATCTTTTTCTTCTCTCCCCTCCCCCTCTTTTCCAATTCGTTGCTATATCGTATGTTGTGCTATTTTCATCCTCATTTCGTCGTATTATCCCATACTCTACTTGATAGCTCCATCTATTACTTAGTCACATTTCTTTTTTTCTTTTTTTGTATATTCTAATTCATGCATTCAACAAGTATTTCAAGGAATCCCATATTCTATTTGTATATACCAAAGCCATCATTATTTGCGCTCATGTTCAGCATCTCATTATTCACATATCTTTTGTATTGATATAATTTCTTTTGACATCAATGCTTTTATTCTGATCTGTTTACCTCAAAGCACGATCATGCTTTTATTCCGATCTGTTTACCTCAAAGCATGGGTCATATTCTATCACATATAACGAGATCTGCGTTGTATATTCACGTTATATTGTCGATTGGGTTTTTTGATTACGCATGAGACTGGCATTGATAGTCTCGAATGTAACAAGAACATCTGCTCTCTCTTCATTGAATAAAAATGCTCCTGATTGACATTGAATAAAAATGCTCCTGATTGACATTGAACAACTGAATCTATTACCATGTGAATGAGATTGCACGTTCTTTCGTTATGACAGAATGCGCCTCACTTAAATTCTGTGTGAATTAGGTGACAAAGATGCATTTTACGTTTGCAGTTTAGGTTTGGGCAAATTTATTTGTAATAATTTCATATGCTAAGCTAGCATTAGTTAGTGCACACGATTAAGAAGGGGGTTTCATTATTTTATAATATTGCGTTTTGAATTTAGTATATTGTTACACTATTACTATTACTATTAATCAACAATAAGAACTGATTGTTAACTACAGGATAATACATTACAATGAACAGCCTGTCAGCGTATTGTTAAAGCACCCGAACAAGCAATGAGGACATAAAACATGGCATATAAGCTATCAATTTATAACCGAATGAAGCTAATTGAATAGCTAATACTAAGCATTAGGATCGCCCATTTTCCCACCTCTTATTCTAGAAGTCTCCCATGACGTAATTGTTGCAAGTATAACGATCAAATAAAGTTAATGTAAAAAATAGGGTTCAATAGGCTAGCGAGGACACACAGCATGAGTCGTGAACAGACTTGAAGATTTGCATGTTGAACAAACCTAGCAGTAAAATAATGAAGAGCTTTTAAATTACAAGGCAATCTTACATGTTCGTAGTCTAAGGCTTGAATAGGGTTATTAAAATTTGTAGTTGGATACGTTACTTGCTACATAAAATGCGAGATATTGATTTGACAGGTAGTTTCTTCCATTGCCATATCACGCATTATGCTATGCATATTTGTCCAATACGTATTGTACACTCTCAAGCTTAACAAAGTAAGTCTGGACCTAGCTACTCGTTATATGAAATTGATATTTTAACTATGTTTTCGCGTTTTGTTTTTGTCCTCGCTCGGGAGCCGGTCAAGTTTCTATCTGTTGGAAACGAATTTGTTTAAATCTATTCCGCAAATCACATTCTAAAATTAAAGAATTGATTAAATGGTTTATTTTTGGTATTGCTATCAAAAATACAGAATGCGACAAACTGCTTAGAAAAAAACTCTATCATCTTCCATTTTTGATCTCAACAAACGTGTCACCAGTGAGAAATTCTACTTTGCGAGGGACGGTAACGTAAACACAAGGCTACCTTATGACTTTTCTTATTTTTAATTTTTTGCTATATATAGTACGAGTACTTCTTATGAGGCAAAGTGATTTTGACCAATAAAAGACTCGATCGAAGCCAAGACCACGTATCGATCCAGTTAATGGTCGTTGTTAGACACGCATCTCGAGTGAAAATCTCACTCAATTATCTTTATAGCGAAGAGAAAACGGATCGGTATCGCTTCTTGACTCGCTAGAAAAAAAAAAGTCGGAACAAAGCTTGAATGAGAAAACCGCCGCATAGCGAATTGCATTTCCTCAGTGAAATGGAGTAGTTGCACAGATTGTATTACTGAAGGTCTGACAGTAATAGTAAATCTGTGGGAAAAATTGGGGAAACAACGTTGTGAATGCTAAAAATATGACAATGTTGTGGCTCATCACACAGATAAAGTCACGAATAAGAATCAGTTGCTGTATCTATCTTGTAGTCGTCTTGGCCACATGTAACCTTCTTATGACGGGTTAAAAATATGTCTTAGGGTTGTTCAGAGGCGTCACTTGACTTTTACTCAAACATAATATCAATCAAGGCTAACTCGTGAGCCCACATATATTGTATGATATGCTGCGTAAAGTACCGGTATTTATCTTGCAACCTTGTGCATAAGCCGCATTTAACAAAAAGTATCGATTTATTCAAGTGTGACGAAACAGTCGAATTTTGATATTACGCGTTAGTTATCGATTGAAGCTACTGTAAGTTCAAGTGAACCGTTCTTAACAAACATAACACAATAGAAAATATTTTAAGGCAGTGAGGTCCGGTTTAGCGAATACAGCTTTCTAATGAATTTTTTCCCGAACAAGAATATGAGCATTTTGTTAAACTGGACTTCACTGTGTATAATTATTTCTCTACTTTGTCTCGATATTAAAGAAAAATTTTCAGTCATCATTTACGACGAATGTCAATTAAAAGAGTCGATTTTTGCACAAATACGTGTACAATGTTTGAATCACTTCTGGTCTTTTCCGTGTGGTTAGTCTTCGGACGTTAAGTCTGTCTTGTGAAATATTGAAACTTGCGGAATTTGGAATTTTTTAATAAAATTATGGAAACGTTAACAACCTTTCCTTTGCCAAGTAGTTATATATTCTATTTAAATTGTGAAGTCTTCGTCGTTTAACCTTTTTGATCCTTCTAATTAGTGCCCCCCCCGCATTATGGAGTTAGCCATTGCAATTTGGCAGCAATCCAAGAACGGGTTAATGACTAAGTTATCCCAATTGAGAAATAAATGTTCGTTGATGGTGATTGTTCAAACAGTTTTGTTTACAATACTTATTGCACGAGCGTGATAATTGAAATATAAACAAACTGATTCTGTTTTATAATGCGTTCTTATCAATTTAGCAAGAGTTTGGAAATTGCTGATAAAGCATAACTAACAACTTGATGAGTACACCATATTTGGTGCAGTGGCCTATAGCGATGCGGTGGAAATCGCTTTGTAAGTGGTTTATTATAACCTTTATTTAGGCTGTCTGTAAGCGAATTTGGACCATGAACTAGATGTACGCCTAAAATCCGTTGGTAAATGAGATAAAAAACCATGGTAATAGTTCGGTTATTTGAAATCAATGCTAACCCAACCTTAAACCATATGTTATTGAAAATTAAAGAAAAGCACTCATATTCTTAAGAATATCTAATTCTTGGTTTTTGCATGTTATGCTTTATAGTGAGTTGAATGTCTCAATAAGTTAAAAATCACTTTATTATTTCTTTGTCAGTATATGTTAATATGTTTCTTTGTTTACTACAATTTCTCCGTGGTAATTACATTCTAAAATACCAAAATATTGTGGGTGGTGACAGTTTCTGTGTTAGTGGTATTAGTATTAATATGAACATTTTTAAAAGAATGTCTGCTACGAGTAGTATGATTGGTTTATCCACTAATATGCATAGGACAATAAGTGCCAATTACTACATAACTAAAAGTTTGTATGGGCGGTGACAGTCAGAATAGATTTCATTGTCAGTTTTTCCCACCAATCTTTTGATGACAAGAGGATCGGGCTTCTTTTCTACTGAATGGGTGACTAAGGTAATTATTCTTTTAATATGGAAAGGGTTTATATCGAGTGCGATGTGAGAAATAGGTAATTCGTCGATACAACCTAAGCGGCCAGATAGCTAACTCATCAGACTATGTCATTGCTTGATTAATTACGTGTACATCATAGCCGTTTATGAATACTTTCTATCGGATCGATCCACCAAAATTAAAATATTTGCTGGACATTTTCAGGATTTCCATGATTTCGAATTCAAAAATATTACGACATTGTTCGAGTTTATAATGCAATTGTTAATTAATGTCGCTATCAGACACAGAGTTAAGTGGAGGGAATAATGGAAATGATTATGATGCAGAGTTGAAGTTAGACAAGCAATGGTAGTAGTCAATAGGAATTAAAACGATGTCTTATTTAATTCAGCACATAGACCAATCAAACAGCTAATGGAATATGAGACGTAGATAGCGCGGTCGCGGAAGTCTCTGTCATAAAAATAATCTTGGTAACTTTTGGGGTACGCAGTTCGCATTTCAACTTCGATGTCTTAGTCGCGGTGGCTGATCTTCACGTATCAAATTCGGTTGGTGAGATTATCATACCAATTAAAGAAATTAACTAAATCACCTGACCGTAATAGTAATGAAATATTTTTAAATTAACCTTTTTTGACATTCTTTGTCGATCCAAATGTATCTTTATCATTTAAAGTTTGAGTTATACGTCCCTGCGATAGATCAAGAAACATCTTTCATAGCCGAACACAAAGGAAAATCGCAAGGATTTAAACACTCGTACATACATTACGTTCCCAAAGACATTTTTGCTTCTCTTCCTCACACTGCTTCAGAAACTAGACAGAGACGGCCGCAGCAAAAGGATAATAAAAACAGATCAACAACAGTAGGCGACCCTAAATCTTTGCAAACACTTTCTTTTTCAGATAGTAGTAAGAAATCTTTCATCACCAAGTCAGAAGATCACTCGCCAGCTGTCCCACCTACACCCGCTTCGGAGGAAGGTTGGGTAACTGTTGGTAAAAGAGCCAGGACTACGGCCAGTTCGTCGACCAGTACATCAGCTAGTACGTCATCCATTAAATCAGTTACGCGAAATAAATCCCACGATTTTCGATTTGGCAAACTTGAGATCGAGTGGTTTGATCAGGTTGAAGAAGGGAGTACAATGAGCTCGCAGAAGAATACTTACGCTAGTGTTTTAAAGAGTAAAAATGAAGATACCCATGAGGCTGATGCACGGGTGAGCACAGGGCTCCAAACTACATCATCTCCGGCAACTGCAACAATAGCTACAACTGCAAATGCTATCTCTGATTCGATACCTGTTAATTCCAAATCGCGTTCTTCTGCCAATCACAATGTGATTCCGACAACAGGCGAATTTATTCCTTTAAAATCAGGCGTGACTAATATAAGTTATGGTATATTACACCTATATCGAGGCAAAAAAGAAATAAACTTAAAGGACAATAGTCAATCGTCGCCACAACAAAATACCCAATCACAGTCTGTTGATGAGAATAATAGCATCCACGATACGGCTGGCACCATATTGGCTGTTTTGGCAGTCCCTTCATATATGAGTGCCTCTGACTTCTTGGGATTCGTTGCGCCTGTGAGAAATTACGTCAGTCATTTTAGAATGATTAGGTGAGGATTATAAAAAGTCAGAGACTTAGGCATGGTTTGAGGGTGTCGTGTCGGTTGATAGTTGTAGGCATACAAGAATAGCGCCCGCTAACATTATTGACCTTTGGTTTGTTTGATAGAGACTCTGCCCCAAACAAGTATATGGTATTGATGAAGTTTCGTCACCCGCGAGTGGCGAGAGATTTTTATGATCAATTCAACGGACGGCCATTTAGTTCTATGGAGGTGAGATGTTGGCGCGTGAATTTCACTACTTATTTTTTTTGCCATTATTAAATAACTAACACCTGTTCCATTAAAGCCTGAAATCTGTCATATAGTCTACGTCCAATCCATAGAGTTTCACTCTAGTTCTTTGCCACCATACGCTTTCCCTCTCCTTTATGACCCTTTTAAATCTGACCAAGATAGCTCTAAGACAAAACCGCCAGACGAGACCTCTGCTGCTTCTTCGCTTTACGAATTACCAACATGTCCCGTTTGTCTAGAAAGGATGGACGCAGGCGTCACGGGATTATTGACTATATTGTGTCAGCATACTTTTCATTGTCATTGCTTGAGCAAGTGGGGTGATAGCAGGTGAGAGGAGACGCATGCATGTATGAAATTCTTGATGCGAGTAACATACAAACATTTCACTTACTCGGTAACCCTGTCGACCGTTCACTGTATATCTTATTAGTTGTCCCGTCTGCCGGTATTCTCAGCAGCGGGAAATTCTCGAGGATTCCCTTGAGCAGAATGAATGTGGTGTCTGCGGTGCGACAGAAAATCTATGGATATGTCTTTTATGTGGAAATATTGGGTGTGGGAGATACCAAGAAAAACATGCATATAGTCATTACGAGCAGACATCGCATTTGTATGCTTTAGAATTGGAAACACAGCGAGTATGGGACTATGCTGGGGATGGGTAAGTAGAACCGAGAACGTTTGCTGCGTTAGGGCAATGTATATTGACAAGAAGTGTTTATCAAACGTTTAGATATGTGCATCGCCTTATTCAAAACAAGTCCGATGGAAAGCTAGTTGAACTACCCAGTCCGAATGCGCCCTCGCAAGTCCAGACACCACCCACCGAGCAAGCTGGACAGGTATACAAAAGTTATTCGTTCAATGACGTTTTCACATACTTGCGGAACTTACGTACGACTTGCTTACATGCCAACTTGCAGGATAAAATCGACGCTATAGATCTCGAGTATTCATACCTCTTAACTACGCAACTGTCTTCTCAACGGACTTATTACGAGGAAAAAGTCAACACAATCACCCTTCAGCTCTCATCTCTGTCAGCACAAGTCCAAAATTTATCTGATGAAATGAAAGTACTCAAGAGTGAGAGAGATAAAGCAACAAGTGACAAAAACGTGCTTGAAAAGGAGAGGATACCGAGGCTTGAGAAAGATAAACGGGCTATTGAGAAAAAGTATGAGAAAATAAAAGAAAGGACGGAAAAAGTCGAAAAGGAATACAAGGAGGAGAAAGAAGTAAGTTGTGCTGAATAATAGTGACGTGTTGTATGGGCCAGAATGTTTACCTGAATACTCTTGTTTGATATAGATGACGGCTTCATTATTAAGAAAACAACAATATTTTGAATCCCAGATGGAAGAAAAAGATAAACTGATCAAAGACCTTGAAGAACAAGTTCGGGATCTCATGTGCCATTTCTCTGCTCATAATTCTATGAGAGATAATCCAGAATTAGCAGGAGGAGATATTGCTGTCGGTGAGGCGAATTCCAGTTCACCAGGGAGGAGAAGAAAGGGCAAGAAGTAATTGATTGATGGAAAGATGAGATTTATAAACTGCGAGTTGGGTTGAGGATAGAACATTAATATAATTTAATAGGTGTCTGTAAATATCTATTTTTTTTATGGTCGAGGGTGTCTTCTTTATAGTTTATCATTATTTTGCAAATTGTCGTTATAAGTAGTTATCTCACGAAAGAACTTGTATATCTGAAGTGATATAATTTTATTGTATTCCTTGCGGAATAACCCTTCGAACAACGGTGCTTATGTAACATGCATTCATCGAAAATATGCTAAACCCAAAGCATTTTAAATTATTTCTTGTAAATACACTTCAATCTCATAAGCTATGTGATATTAATATCCAAACGTTCAGTTCTTTCTTACTTTTGATTTTTCATTAAGGTCCCTGCAAGCTCACTCGTCAGGTGAAATGTTTGATCGAATCACGATGACGTCCACATGCTTTATAGACGTGTCAAATTCTCATATCCCCGAGTTTGCGATGTATCTTTCATAAAAATTAGACCCTTTGTTATGAAGTTCACAACAAATAGTAAATATAAACGTAAAATGTGACAAGTGCGACTGGAGTGTGGTACACATCTTCTCATTGACACATACGTTGATGGACCGGTTAACCATTGTTCTCCAACAAATTAATATAATGTGAGTTACTTTCATGTTAGAGTCAAAGGGACGTGTACTACGTGTGATAACTAGATTGTAATAGATAATACTGTAAAGTGAATAAATAAACGTATGCCGCATATCGCTTGTCCATACATTATATTTACGATCAGAGTTGGTTACAGCAAGCAGTCTTTCTAGTAAACCGAGAACGCGTTATTGATTGTTTATTAATTAAGAAATTTTTGGCTGTTGCTAAAATAAGTTGTTGGTTTTCGATTCCCATTCTCGATAATCATAATAGAAATTCCTTCGTAGTACGCCCTACTCTTCTATATCCCTGTACTCTTTTATTTGCCTCGCGTTCGCCGTTCCATTTATCCTTGTCGAATTTTCATGTTTGAAGAAGTCAACTGCAAAATCATCCCATTTCCTGGCCATTGATTGATTTCTGCTGTTAGTTGGCATCAAGTTCGCTAATAAGATAAAAAAAAGTCATTTACGATTTCAATGCCGATATCTAAGATTGTTGCTAAGAGATTAATAATTACATTCTTTCTGGGAATCTATATACTGCCGAGGGATCGATATATCTACAAAAACACTATTGCATAACTATAACTAATACTTTTACAGACGGATAGAATGAGGACGCGCAAATTATACAAACCAGACGGTTTCAACTTGTCAAGCGTGCGCCATTGGTCGAATTTAAGTGCACTAGTTGTACTCAAATGACAATAACTATACCTTCCATCCTATAATTGATGTTATAATTAACGTATAATGGCGCCATGAACGAAACTAGTGCACGTTGACTTGCGTACCATTTTCTCGTTGTTTATTGAATATGCACCAAATGTAAAAGAAAAAGAATGATGATCGACAAATGCTTTTTCAACGAAATTTCAGGGGTCACGAGTTGAGTACATTTCAATATAATATTTTTCCATTCCATACGGGAATTCGCGTTTTATTTACCTTTGACTTATAACTGACCGGGCGATTAACTGCAAACACACTCCTCTCAAGTCATACGTAATGTCCACGCTATACAGTATTATCACGATCACGTGTGAAATAATCTCCCCTACCTTTTCAACTAACCAGCTGCCTAATTGTAATATAACCGCGGGTGCTGCTAATAAACAAGTTTGGTTTAGCGGCTTTCTCTCATAATAAAATAAGATGTTCTTTTACTACAAGGATTTTAAGCTTTTTTTTTTTTTTTTTGCAAATTAGATGAGCAGGAAGACGCGACAAATAACGCGACGTTATATTAGCATTACAGCCGTTACAAATTACATGTGCCTCTGGTTATAATGACACTTTCGGGAAATAAAAAAAGTGTCATGTCAGTTTATCCGTTGACCATAGACATTGTAATATGTATACGAGTAATTCATCAGTATCACTTATAAGTAATATTACTTATTTACGAACAAAAAATGATTCAGTTTTGTTTGTTTATAATCCTTTGAGAAACGAAAGTACAATTATACATTTGTTATGTGATATAAATGAGAAGCTGGCGTGGCTGAAGGTTACAGTGATAGTAACTAATTTAATTAATAGCATTTTGACTATCACAGTAACAACTTTTATGTAGCATACTTCTATTACTATCTAAAAATTATACATGCTAAATATTAATATAGGGCTATCTCTATATAAAAATATGAATATGAAACTAATTTACATTAAATCTACCATAGAACCAAAAAATTGTAGCATTATTAGAAGCATTCTAAAAAAAGCTCAAAGAGAAAAAATTGCACCTAATGTTTTTAAAATCAATGATTCTTAAACTCTCCAGGAATGTCTAGATAAAGAAAAAATCACTTATGAAATTTACCAAGAAGAACAAAAAATAAAAGCCATTAAACAAACATTAACCTCAACTTATGATGAACCAAGGAAAAAACAAAAGCTAGAAACATAAAGCAAAAAATCTAAATAATTATTTTCTTTTTATCAGGAGTATTATGAGCTACCATTGATGAGTAGCAAGAGCAGTATTAGTATCGGAGTTAAAGAGCGTCATTCTCTGCTATTTTCAGAATTCTGTATTCCAATCTCATATAATTTACTTATTCTTTTGAATAATAAAAGTTTAGAATTTCTCCTTAATTTTTTGAGTTTGCATAATCTATTTCTTTCTGTTTTTTAGGTAATTCTTTGGTTGCTGAATAATCTCTTCTGCTTATTTCTTGATCTTTATTTAACAAATTATTTTCCAATAACTTTATTTGATATATAAGCTTGCTCATTGCAGCATTGTGCTTTCAGACATTTGACGTTTTCTTCACCTCATAGCTGCATCCAGTGCCTTTTCAGCTTCTTCTCACTCCATTTCCACTTCATCCTCTAACTCTTCTATCCTTGTTTCTAATTCTTCTTTTTCTTGATAAGTAGAACTAAAAAGCCTCTTCATAATTTGTGCTTTGCTCAGAAAAACTTTTCACAACATTTTTAGGAGTGAATTCATTGCTAAAGACAACTCTTCCAATTTCAAATTCATTCTTTTCTGAATAACTTACTCAACCATTTTTAGGCCAAGATCTTTCTAAGGTTCTTAAAGCAGTACCAGTATATTCCGAAATTTCAGCAAGATTGTGAACTGCATTTCAAATTCTTAGTTTAAAGTTCTTTTTTTCATCTGCTAACTGTTTCGAGTTTTGTTATTATTATGTTTGCCATGCTTTTCCTTTTTATTTTTATTTATTCTGTTAATATACTTAATCCTTTTTATGAGAGTATATTATTAAGTATATAAAGATTTTATGATTTTCTTTAATGTATATGTAAGCTTTGAAATCCAGGAAATGTTTTTAAAAGATTAAACTTATTAGACTTAATATGGGGCAGACTGCAACAAAACCAGACAAAGTGAACATTTTATTATGTGACGTAAATGAGAGGCTTATTATTATGATGTGGCTGTAAATTGACCAGTGTGACAGAAAAATAATAATGGTGCTCATACATAACTTATGGACTTGTTAAATTTAATGTTCACTTTATCATGCCAGAATGTGATGAATATAAACCATAACGTGATTAATATAGGACTACCTCTACATAAAAAATATTAATATGAAACTCCCAAGAATTATGGCACTATTAGAAGCATTCTCACCACGCAGCAGCCAAAACTACCATGCCTACGCTTGAGTATTGGCAGCGAAAAGAGAAGGAAGCGAAGGACGAACTGGATAAGGCGAACGCGGCGTTGAAGAGTTTTCAGGAGTCGAAGTACGGAGAAGGGAAGCTGAATGAGCTGAGGGAAAGGAGGCGAAAGGAACCACTGATGACGGAGAGAGGCAATGGTTGAACAAGTTGAAGAAGAAAGAGGTAGATCTGGAGAACGCTGTGAAGGAGTGTAGAGAGGAGTGGCTCAAGAGCAAAGAGGACTTAAGACGTGCGAACGCTCAGCCAGGTAACGACTTTGTGACTCGGCGTTGGGGGCAGAGTAGTGTAACGACTTTGTGACTCGGGCGTTGGGGACATAGAGTAGTGTGTACATAGGGTAGAGTAGACAGAGTTGTATTTGGGAAAACGTTACAGTGTATAGCTAGAGTGGAAACTTTTTTGTTTCATGATGCTGTACAAAGGGTATAGCAGTCATAATATAGTTTTCATACATTGAAGAGAGTACAGATCACCAATTTTTTTCGTTGCAGCTAATATATTGCATACTGTTTTTTATTGAATATGTGCTATATGCATACACATTGCACTTTGCTCACTATTATTTATCATTTTGTCGCTACAATTTATCTGCCAACCAATCAAACTACTTTGCCCTTTTCACTAATGATTATCAGCTGCTCCTTAAGGTATGCTTTTTGAAATGCCAACTATTATCCTGATTATGGTTTGCTTTTTTATTATTTATTATTATCTTGCATTCAAAACTTACCCTTTTTTCATAGTTGCGACATTTGAAGCCATGATAAGAGAAGTTCTATCAAACTGCCAGAAATCCAGCAGTCCAATACAACTACCCTAACACCAATGCCTCTAAATGAGCATGATCTTGCAAAAGCCACCGAAGTAATAAAAGCAAGCATTGAATGAATGCTTTCAAATTCATTTGAATCATTGAAATGTCGTTTCCTTCTATGTGGTGGGGCTCCTGGCATTGGTAATTGATATTTTCTCTTTACCAGCTTCCTATTATCCAATTGGTATAAAAACTAAAAATTTCCATTGTTATATGTTAGGCAAAACACATTATGGAATTGATTTATCACATTATTTATTACAACAATGGCAGCCACCTTTCTTCTCTAAAACTATATCCATATTCCTTGACTTTAACAACAGCCTCCAGATAACTGATGAGGAAATTATTAATGATGCATCTGATGTCATCCTTGGTCTGCAGATTGCATATCAGTACTATGTCTCTAATAATTACACAATATCTATATCAGTCTCAGCATTCTGTGAAAGGGCAATGAAATATTCTGGTTTCTTTAAACTCTATAAAGTTCTCCAAGCCATTATCTAAATCAAAAATGCACAGAACAAGAATATCTCTTCCTTTTTATTCAAATTGATGAATTTCAAAAGATCTTTCAATGTAATTCTCAACTTGAAGGAAGAACTGAAGATGATGAAATGACCCTATTCAGCTGTTTGTTGTCTGTTCTGGGGGGTTTAGGTTATATGAGAGCAAAATCCAGCATGGTGTATGTGCAGACTCTTTTGTCTGGAACAGCTCCACTTGAAGTTATACAAGTTCTGGAACCATCAGGATATTTTTGTGAACCTCTGAGTCTTCCATTATTGTCATTAAAATCTCAAATTGAGCTTATTAATATAGAGAATTTTTATTTATAAATGATTATATATAAAAACATAAAAAAAATTATTAATATTAAAAAGAAATACATCTCTCTATTCTCTTGTTGTAAAAGCTTTCCATTGTCTCTTTGAAGTAATTCATTCTCTCTAATAATCATCATCTAGTAATGGAGACTGTAGTTTCTGTCTCTGTTCAACAGTCTGTTCATAGTTGCTGTCAGTGTCAAAATGTTCTTCATAGTAATCATATTGTGGCCCATGTACATGGTTGTTTCCATTGTTTCCGTTGTTTCCATTCATTGCTTCACTTTCAGTTTTGCTGTAACAGCTTCTGGTGTCACAGGTGGTAATTTCATTGTTTATGTTTGGCAATCTTTTGTAACAATGACATATTATTATATTGAGTGGGAGAGACCACAGGTAATCTGGATAATATTGGGAGTGGCATTGAACTTGTATTTCCACTCTTCAGTCAAGAGATATCGGTATTCCTGGTAGGCAATTCTCCTTGGCCAGTATGGCCTGATGTGCTCCATAAGGTCTCCAACATAGACCCAGAATTTAATCATCTCCTTGGGTCTCTCTGGTTGTGGTGTAGAGTTGGTTAGTCACTTTGAGCTGCCAATCCACTGAGCTAAGGAGCTCAAGGAAGTGAGTTGGGATCGTTTGTCTGCCATTGATTTGCATGTCATTGGTAGTTGAGTTTGAAGTGGGATTGTTAGAATTGTTTTATCAATTGCTGAGATAACTATTGCTTGCTGAGTTGCTTGCTCTTTGACTGTTACGTTGAAAGGTTCCGATCATATTGAAGAGCCAATGAAAAGATATAAAATAAAAACGTATTTTGGGTTTAGACGA
Source organism: Paraglomus brasilianum (assembly GCA_910592345.1). Lineage (NCBI taxonomy): Eukaryota > Fungi > Glomeromycota > Glomeromycetes > Paraglomerales > Paraglomeraceae > Paraglomus > Paraglomus brasilianum. Next base: position 31,874 of record CAJVPI010000129.1, read on the forward strand.
AAGTTTCATATAGCGATTTTCCTTCAAGAAAGAAAACGACTGTTTATATGAGAAAAGCGAATAATTAATGTAGAGGTACAAATTGCGTAAGTTTCCTTATTATCGACTACAACGACCGCCGTTTTGTTATTTGACGTTAGACGTTTGAATGTACCCGTATGCTGATCATAACTATCGTCATGACAAGTCCGCAAAACCATCTCTATACAAGGCATGAAACAATATCGGGCGATTCAGTGGTAAATTCATTTATCTTAACCAGTCAGCCGATCTGATGAATCAGATAAGCAAGTCACATGGTAAATCTTCATCCGCAGTCAACAATGATCAATTTGCAAGTCGCAACTCGGAAATTATGCCCAAATTCGTACACTATGGCTGTTCCAGTTGATTGGATTAAGTTTGCGTGAATTTGTCTCATTGTCTCTGCTATCGATTCGAGCGAACAACGATTTTAAGATGTCCACTGCATATAAAAGTATTGAGCCGTAATTTATTTAATTTTATAAACCTAACTTTTTTCGTCAGTTGTCTAAATTTTATTTAATATAACAAGTACCATAATGAGTGGAATAATAGATTAGTAGAAAACTCAATTTTTGTTCTGACGCATGGATGAGTCTCGCCAAAAAGCTTATTCCTCATAATTACAGTAAAAAAAAACTAGCTAGACACAAGAACACGAAATTGCGGTAATGATAAGATAATATCGCACAACAGTTCCAACGGGTTTTCGCAGCTTACTACTATGAATCAGAAAAAAAATTGATCCGTAAAGGAAGAGTAAAATCCCGCATCCACCATAACTCGTTATTATTATGCCCAACCGAATTCATTGCGAAGTTAATTTTTTTATTACAGTGGCCTATCAAAAGTCACGGGGCACCCCCAAAATTTATTAGTAAAACATATGGAATGTCTTTTTTTTCAAAAATCTCTCCGGCATATGTATACTATACAAAGGAGAATATTTTTTTTGTATGGTTCGGAAGCTAATTGATTGTGCTTTTCCAAAAAATTAACAAAAATTTTTTATATATTATTGTTATAGAGTGGTAGTAAGTTGAAGTAGCTGTCTTTAAATCACGATATGAAATCTATAATTATATATGTATAGCACGTATACGCACATTTCGCAAGCTACTGATTTATAACGATAATATATACAAATTTTTTTGGAAAAGCACAATCAATTAGCTTCCGAACCATACAAAAAATATATATTATCCTTTGCATAGTACACATATGCCGGAGAGATTTTTGAAAAAAAAAGACATTCCATATGTTTTACTAATAAATTTTGGGGGTGCCCCGTGACTTTTGATAAGCCACCGTACATATAATTAAATAAATTACGGCTCAATACTGTATTATTTCACGATACTTTGATATTAACATTAGTGCAATTTCACGTGACTTTTGACCCGGCACTATATCCTTTATTATATGTTTGCGCTTCTCAAGACGTTGCATTCGTCCAAATTGACTGGTGCATGGGAACCTATTTAAACCGGCGGCCCTGTGTTGCTGTATTTTGGTCGGTTTAGCCAGAGGCCGGTTCAGGTAAACGTTTAGATAAAGAAAAATCCCATTATGAAAATTTGGTAGTCGTTATTATTATGTGGATATATATATTTCGAAATTCATGTTTACTCCCTACATAACCGAGCTTTGGCATACGGGGATACATGTAGCTCGCCGAAAACCAACTGACCTGTTAATCAAATACAAAAAACATAAAGACGATCTTGTATAGTTCTATATTAATATGGCAGGAATCCTTTTTTGGAACAGGTATACAGTAGTGACAATTTCGCGGTTATTCGCCAATCACAAATTGACTCCTTTATTGTTTTACGAGTAAAGTTCTTTTAATATACTATCTCGGGGTACTCAACTCCGAAATTTTATAACATTAATGATACTACAGGGAATCATAAAAGCGAAATTGGAGAAAAAGAAATATCAAATTCGGTAAAGTGAAATTTGGAAACATACATAAATAATACAAATACTTTAGCATTATACAGTTATTAAGTTGTAACGCAAATCTCATCACTTCATAACTGAGGACACACTACCTAAAATTACTAGCCATCTTTCCCTATGCACTACGCGTTTGATAAAGTTCCTCTGCCACCTTTTCCTTGATTTATTCCTCTTCGCCAAACCTCAACCAGAAATTAATCACCACTGCCAACAGCAATGCAGAACAGAGGAAAGTAGGCCCAACCCTATCGTCATATGGTCCATATTCCTTCCTTCTGATCATCTGTGCTCGCCAATGATACATATACAAAGCATACAGCATCACAGACATCGAAACTAGAGTAAACATTCCTGCAGCAACTCTCCCGACTTTATCACCAAAGTTTAATAAGCCAACAGCAAATCCTCCAAGAATAACGGTAAAATTCAACCAAGACAAGAATGTCCGCTCGTTAGCGAAATATACTTTAGGCTCAACTCTCACAGGGATATAAACCCTCTTCCCATGGAACTTGGTCGGTATGTGTCCGGCCATTCCAGATGATGATCCTTCGTCTGGCCAAGAGTCATCATATGGGTGCCCACCATTCTGATATGACGCACTACCGTTCCCGTTACTATAACTCCTTCCATTTGCTCTAGACATTAGCGGAGTATTTTCTGTTGAATCTTCTGATTCACGTGAGGCAATATCATCAACGAGGACTTCAATACGTGAATCATCATGCCCGAGACGTTTATTAGCTTCTATCGCCGGTGTGTTTTGTCCACTACGTGTGATACCAATACGAGGAATGGGTGGTTTGCGAATGTCGGCGTCCATTTGAGGAAGCCAGAATGGCAAAAGAGGAACGCGACGACTTTCCATCAGCGTCGCAACTCCATGAATATACTTGGAAAACTTGTGGACGTGTTCGACCTTTAAAACGAGAAGGAATGTTTAGTGTCCGGTCATCAATAATTAGGTTTACGATCGTATGTCAGACTCTGAAGTACGACACGGTAATTGTATCAAAAGAGCAGATAATAAGTACATAATATACTTTTTTGGCTCGATATACATACCAAATGACTGTTCACCAACTCCTGCACCCATTCAGGCGGCTCCTGCCCTAACTGCGTCTGTAACTTGACTTCCAGCACCGCATACGGGAATCTCGTTAATTCCTCTTCGGGTAAGTTATCAAACGGATAATTTATTCCAATATCCATTCGTCTCCAATTGTTTCCGGAACGTCGCTTGGGATTATTTTCAAAATTATCTTCACGAATCATTGTGAGTTCTGTGTCGAGTGATATTCGTACGCGAGCATCGCCAGGGAGTTGAAATGCTGTGCGGTTGTAGAAAGTTCGAAGAACTGTATTTTGGAAAGTGTGCGTGTGTGTGTGTAAGTGATTGGTAATTCGTTATAAATATACTTCCAAATATGCCAAATAGCTTATTCCATACCTGGTCCGAGTTTCCTGCTCAATATGCTATATTGCACTTCCTTAGACAATGTAATAAGACTCTCAATTTCCTTTTCACTCTTGGCCTTTTTCTTTGCCTTTTGCAATGCCTTCTCCATGCTGTGTTCTCCTCTCAAATACTTATTCACGTATTTCTCCTTAATTGGGAATCTGGCCTTTACACTATTCTCTCCAGTCCAATCCTCTCGATGCGTCTTACGCTCTACAAAGATCTCCCTATTGTCCATGTCGCCATACCATCGTAACCTAATGGCTTCGGCTCCTTCATTCTTCTCGACCCTTCCAACATACAATTCGAAATCCTCATTGTCAAAGTAGATGCTGGAAATCGCCGAATCAGCCGGTTCAAATTCCTTGTTGGGGTTAAACACCAACACAGGCAGATGCTGGAGGATGACAAGCTTTAGTTCTGTGATGTTGTCAGGGTGAACCCAGTATTTCTTGGTGTTACGGACAAAGTTTTGCTGCGTTTTGCCTTGGGCACTGTTGCCTTTTATGGGATTACCTCTCGTGCGAACGATGTCGTAGAGTCGAGATATTTTTACGATCAGAGCGTCCTTGTTTTCTTTGTAGAAGGGCTTGAGATTTAGCCGGGCTAGGACCATTGGTTTGGCAACCCATTTCGTTTGTTTCTATAGATGTTATGGAACGGTGAGGGAATGTGAGCAAAATGCATAGTGACTTGTATAATGAAGCGTCGTTAATGGAATGTGCAATGTACGTTGTCTATTCCGGGTTTTATTCTTTACGTCCACCTTAATCTAACTGTTCGACGCAACTTGATATAACAACTTTCAAGTTGTCAACAATCTATCCAATTGATTAAGAGTAAGAGTGATGATGAATAGCTTACATCGTGCTTCTTTATTATCTTCAAGAAACCTGTGTAGTTCAATCTTGTGAATTTAGCCAGATCGTGAACATCAGCAATGATCAATCCTAGTTCATGCTCAATCGCCAAGTAATCATCCTCGGTTGTATCCTTTGACTCGGTTAACTCGGTTATCTGCTTCTCACAGTATTCTATTCGTCTAACGATTTCTCCCGATTTAACTGCTTGGAAATTGTACACTTTGTCGAGCTCCTTTTCCAAGAGCTCCATGAAATTGGTTTCGGCATCTTCGTCCCACTTCTTTCCGCGTGTGCCTTTTTTTAATTCTACTTTTAGACCGTCATAATCTAGATAGTAGAAGGTCCACTCTGGATATAGAGAGGTCTTGAGGTGGTGGCCAAACTTCATGACTTAGAGTGTTCGGTATGTCACGAGAATATTAAATACCTTATTGAGCTGTTGACTTACTCGAACAATTATTTTAGATCTCTATGACTATATTATTTAAACATGATTGATGTATTGTATGTCAAAGCTTATATACATCTTTGAGGGCGTACGTAGTGACGGCGTTCAACCTGTTGCGCAACAAACGCCACACTTACTGGACGAGTGGTTAGCAACAAGGAATACGCCGCGACCCAAAGAAATTTTAGGGAGGGGGGGGGAATGGTGTGACTGTTTTTCCAAAGAGTGACGGAGCATGTGAATTATACGAGGAAATACGAGCTTTAGACTTCTATACAGTGGATCAGTTTGTTCATGACGCAAAAACTTACTGGGATTTTTATTCGATATTTACCGCTCTATTACGGAATTATCGGTATCCATACATATTCTTCTTGTCCACACGCATTCTACAAAAACTTGAGTCACCCCATGTGCATTGTTAGCCGGTCTATCATTGGTCAATCTTTTTGTCAGTTAATTGTGATTGGATAATAAATTGAAAATTGATTGGGCGTCAATTTGTGCTCGAGTGGGAAAAATGAGATCGGACAAACAATTTGAACAATTGGGAAATAGATCTGAAGATCAAAGAAATCAAAGGACTAGTATGTCAATGCTGATAAATAAGTTATAAACAAAGATGATTATCTCAATGAGCATAATAATATCTCGGTTTATTATCTTACGCAAATGTAAATCTTATGCATTACTCGCCTTGTTTTTCATTCCGTTTTTACGATTACATTTGCAAGTTCGGCGATTGTCAATGTTTCGCAAAAAGTGCCAGATCTCGAATATATCACAAACAGTAAGTACGATAAACATTACGTCTATTGCTATTAACAGATTGAGATCTTTATCCAGTGTGCTTGACTGCTTATTTCTAATCGAGTAGAATTGCTTCCAACTTCTATCAGAATATTTACATTCGATAGTAATAGTGAACATGCCTTTTTTGGTTTCGTGTTCAAACAAACCCAAACATTAATACTACTTTTAACAATAAGGTTCTACTATAATATTTACCGTATTATGAATCACATGTCGAGTGACTCCTTGTTAAGTATCACATTATATTAATACAACCCATGATAATGAGTCCATAATAACGTGTATGATTTGTTCTTAATGATTACACGTAATTCCATTATAGTGCGAAATTTATATTTTCGACTTGATACAATTACTATTACTGTATTTCTCTGACTAAAGTACCCCGCGAGTAAAATACCCCTCAGCAGTTTTGGTAAAAGGCCTGGGTACTATTCTCGAAGAAATAAATATCATCTAGTAAAATATCCGGGGTATTATAAACAAATAATTTCATGCAAAGTACCCTAATTTTATTTGTCAATATTAATAGTCATCTACCATATATTCTCATTCTCATATAATATATCATCTTCATAAACGTCTCCATCATATTATTAGTTATATCAAGCACGTTATTCACATTTTCTTTCTTCTCCTCCAACTCAGTTGTTAACTCGTCTTCTACACTACAATCAAACATACGTATAATAATAAATGCCCTACATCAAAGTACTCCCTTACATCAAAACCCGGGGTACTTGAGTCAGAGAAATACGGTAATGTCGCAGCTGATGCTGAAATCTGAAACTAACCAATGGGGTTAGAGAATAGAATCTGATCAACCAATGAAAGATCATGGTTTCAGCTTCAGCCGGTCAACTCCCACATTAATTATACTAAGACAGTTGACGTGCCATGAAAAGTTTTGATAATAATGATGTGATTTATTTGTGTGGCACAAATTACAAAGTGTTTTTCTTATCTATTACTATCAATAATAGTAATGGGCGGGAGTACGTTTCTATGGGTAATAAGGAAGGACACACACGTTATGGGTAATAACACACGCACGTGAAATGAAAAATTTGATGAAATATACTCATTTTCTGAGTAAGGTTGCATAATAGCATAAACAGATTTTTTTTGTGATAGTAATGAAATAGCAACATAGAATATAAGTAGAGTGTTAGTTATAATGATAATAATAAGTCATCACGGCACGACAATAAACAGAAGGATAGACATGTTCAAAGTTACAAAGCGACCAAAAATCTTATTAAGAATTGATAAGCATGAACAAATATAGTAACAGAGTCAACGATATTTTTCATAAGCTGTAAATTATTATATTTTTTTATTTTATTAATTTTAAATAAAACGCAAAATTATAAAAGCACTGGCCATTCCTTGGAGGAGGTTATGGCAGTCGTTAGGCATTACTGTTATGCATTACCGTTATGCATTATGGGTCATGGCAGTCATTATGCAATGGAAGTCGTTATGACATTATGAATATAATATTAATATCAATATATTAATATATATTTATTTATTTAATACGTGTATAGGTTGAAAAAACGGTCGGATAAGATCTACATTAAAATTACGGAAAATGGGCAAGGAAAACGTAAAAAAGGAAAAGTACGTGCATGACGAAAATGCAATTAACGTTAACATAGCCATATCGCGACTTTTCTTTTATCATTCACCAAACTCATACGAAAACACCTAGACATGGACCAAATAGACGTGGACGCAAGAGTAATGACTGAAGGCGAGTTCTGTATGAAATATGGCAGAGAAAAGCCTGAAGCAACCTACGAGGAAGCACGAGACGAATACAGAAAATATATCGAAACACACGGTAAACAAGCAAGCGACACATGTTATTGGGAGGATAGAGGGTTCGTAGAGTAGCCATGGGGAGAATAGTTGAAATGCATTACGACTCGCGCGTTGGGAAGAGTATAGAATAGAGCGTTGTCGTAAAGGTTAGGTTATACGTAAACTCGTTGCAAAGACGAACTGGAGGAAACAAGAGATATATATGATTTAATAGAACAGGAGCAACGGAGAGGATAGTTTGAATGCTGTTACATGCGCAGTAGGCATAGAGTATAGTGAAGTTTAGGAGATATATTGCTTTCGTTTATATTATAAAATAGCTAGACATAATATGTCGCTTAGTTGGAATGCTGTTGGAATGAAAAGCTTCTGCATTTGATACTGCCTATGTGACGTTAACTAATGCCTTTTCCGTTTACAAACAACTGGTGTGGACGCCGTTTCTTGCACAGGCGGAGAGAAGTCTAACATACTGCAATATACACCAAGATTAGGTATAGTTGCTTCAGCGTTCTTTTGCAGGTTTCATCTTGAATCTTGAATTAATTGACACTTTTTTCTTTTGTAGGGGGCCTTGGTGGTACTAACTACCACTCCGATCAGGTTGAAGGAGGAGCCGTCAACGCCTATGAGGGCATTGATATCAATAATCCTGACATCTGTTCTCATGAAGAGACACTTCGGAAGCTGGTTGAAACTCTCCATAATGAATGTGTTCTGCTTGTACGATCTCCGCCCATGGCTGGCAAGACTTCACTGGCACAACTGTTAGAGAAACATCTTCTTCAAGACAATACTATACGTGTTTTTCATATTTCACTTTTATGGTTGAGACGAGTTGGTGAACCTTGGGTGTTTGAAGTACAATTTAAGAAACTAATGAATGGCACCAGTTGGGCTCAATTTGTGGAAGAGTGCAAGTTTATTAAGACATTCCTTATTGTTGATGAGGTGCAGGTATGAAAGATGCTATGAGGTGTTCTTATAATTTTGCGTTTTTTTGGTGGATTCTCATTAGAGAATTGGTAGGTACTTTATTCCAATGGACTTGGTGAGCCTTCACATTATGGTGGTGATGCCTTTTGGAATGTATTCAAGGACTGCCAGCAGTATGCTAATCTCTGCATAGTTGCCTTTGCGGTATATGGTTACTGAGGTGCCTGGGATGGCTCAGCATCCAGTGGCACAATGAATGTGTCTCCAATTATCATCCACCCTCAAAATACCTGGAGTTTAGAAGAGGTGTGCTTCACCAATGAAGAATTTAATGACTATATCTCACACTTCTGCAAGAAGTATCTTGGAAACATGAATGGCAATGATATTTTATGTCTTCAGTAATATGTATACAATATGACAGAGTGTCATCCAGGACTAGTTGCATTTTTTATGGGCAATATTCGAAATCAATTTAAACCACAAGTGAAATACCCAAGAGAGAGTGAGATGCTGACATGGGACAAGGTTTTCAAGTATTTGAAGTCACATGATTTCTGGACTACAGTAATGAATGTGAGTAGGTTTTTTCAGCTTTAAGGTTACATAATAACAAAGATTGTATCATCCTACTCATTGTTTTTGTTTTTTAGGGTGTCTGTGCATACACAAGCCTTGAGCATTTGAGTGATGATGAGAAATTGCTTTGTGATAATGTGTTTCGATATTCTGTTCATATCAGGGATGTCACAAGTGAATCAAGAAAGCATTTAATCAGAACAAACATGCTTGTTGAAAAAAATGAAAGACTTGAATTTGCTGCACCTTATTTGTGTATACTTTACATGCAGGAGTGCTGGGGATCTACCAACAGGGCAAGGGAAGTACCCAAGGATTTTAAAACCTTTCTCATTGACACCTTTACTGTCATGGACCCCCAAACACTACAAAAATCATTTGGTGTTGGTAAAGACAGGCGGCTTCTAGAATGCACTTGGCAGATGGAATTCTACCGGGCTGCCACTCAAGTCCTCCCCAATCATGTCTATATTTCTCCTGATGCTGGAGCAGATTTTGGTTCACGTGGATTTGTAGACTTCTATGTGGATGATGACTGAAACTGGGTGATTGAATTACTAAGAGACGGTGAAAGGGCAGAAGAGCATGAGAAGCATTTTGAATCAGATGGTATTTATGCTAAAATCTTAGAGAGTTCCAAGGAATCAGTAATAATTGATATTCGAAATCCTGACCTTTGTGATAATCCTCCAGCAAAGAGTGGTGGTAATTGGATGAATGTATATTGCCAGAAAGGATGGGGATCAGTAATAATAGAGTATGGAGGTACAAAACAGCTAGTTAGACTCATTGGAGGGAGGAGAAGTGAGTGATAATTTTCCCAATGATGAGATTAAAGTGACCCAATTAGTAAGCACTAATGATGAAAAAAAAATGATGTGAGCCAAGGAAATGAAGAATATTCCACTGGTCAATTAATTGCTTAGATTTTTTATTTACTACTTAGTACTGTAGTATCATTCTTACAATCGTGTTACACAATCAGATCAGAGCATGGAGAATTTCGGTCTCGAATAATGAATAAATTACATACCGATACAGTGCAATCGAATTTTTTCTATGACATGACATAGTTACGGTCTAAATTTAATAACAATGCTTTATTTTTTATTCACCGGATCGCTAAGCTTAGAAAGGAGAATATGAACGCTGTGTCGCTTCGCCAAAAGACTCCAATTCGATTAAAATTGAATCCCATATTTATAGTGTATATAATTGGTACGTCTGAAAACTACATATTAATACACGTATAGCACTATATTACATTAAACATATACATTTATAGCACATAATAATAAAATGGTTACTATTCAGGATTTATGCGGTTCTAAATGCACTAACGTTGAATGGACCGAATATTGCTGGATGCCACAAGTTCGCACCAACGAAACTCCTGGTGAGCGGAAAGAACGAATCTGGGCTCGTTTAATGTATTTCTGAGAAAATGATCTTTTACCTACCGAGAGTAAAAAATATTTTAACGCAAGAAAATTGATACGCTTTCAAGATGTGCTCCTACGATAGGAATAGCCATCTGTTTATCTTGCAACGAATTAGTATACACCAGAAAATACATTAAAATTATGAAAAATCTTCATGTACTGGTAATAAATTGGCAGATTAAAACGAAAATGAAATTTGGGGTCTTCTAGGATTCTCATTTAATACCTCTGAAATCCACATATTATTATGCTATAAATTCACTAATGACTTGTAATAAATGTCGTCAGAATATTCTTGCAAGTGAAAGACTTAGTCACAATCTTTATTGCACTCAACAAAAATAACAGCTACATCAATCGTTACATGTATGTCATATCGATCACGATATTACGATCTAATGCCCTATTTATCGATAAAGCTATCCAGTTGCAGTTGTTTGTACTTCGATGCAAGTTCGCCATTCGTTGGTGTAAATTTTTTTCTCCTTATCAAGACATAGTTGACGTTTCTGTGCATTCGTTAAGGAGATTCTTTTAATAGACCTACTGGTAAGCATTTCGTATAAACCAAGTGCTTTACACAATGCTAAATATCAGTTTTATACCCAATTTAAACCAACAAATCATATTAATATTGAGTTTGACCCCTCTCGTCCCATTGAAGCCATATTTCCATTATAGTGCGATTAATAAAAAATTCCATTATGGCTAATAACGCGATCTACTATAAGAATCTATTATAACGAGCAATTTTTAATATAAGAAAATTGTGTTCCAAAAAAAGTTTTCTTGTAATGCGATTCCATTGTAACATGTATCTGTTATAACGAGCCTCGACTGTGTGTCATATTCTTGGATCACATGCATTACTTCCAATGATATCTTTCGAAAGAATCCCCCCCTTATTCTATGTGCATCACTTACTGAGAGGCGTTAATGCATTTTCATACTGCTCAAGTTTCGGATAGACATTTTCGATGTCTGGTTTACATTTATGATAAACCCCAATTCTCACACATTATTTCTTAAATAATACTAGCCAAATGTGTTCGTCACTTTAGGAATTTATTAGTAACCGTACGCTATCTTATGTTTGCAATTTTAGCATCAGTCTAAAGCTAACTTAATTGACGTTATTAATCCATTACTGTTACTGCTGTAGCCTGATGAATACGCAACGATTTATAACCCAATATGGCCTCATTATTAGACTGCCGCAATGGACTTGGTTTAGTGTTCTGATCTTTATCATAAAGTGCACCATTGGCTGGAGCGGCTAAGAACGAGAATAGTAAGACGCGTTGAAGAGATTGCTCTTTTAAAATAATAAAAAATTATTTTAATAATAGGTTTATCGTTGTCATTGAACGGGAGACGTTTATTGCTTACAATATGATAGATAAGCGGATGTTGTATTTTACACCAAACGGAGAAGAATAGCTCGATTAAAAAGTCTAGTATTTTGTTATAAATAATTTAGTAGTGTAAGGTTATTATTTTAAAGAGTAGTCTTCTTCGGGTTAATTATGAGAGAAGGCCACAGAAAAATATCAAAGTGAGGGCATTATACGCTTAAAGTATTACAGTGGACTCTCCCTAAGTGCAGCTTCTCTAAGTGTAGCCATCATATTTTTCCCTCCCTAAATATGCAGGCTCTGGTTTGGTCCCGATAATAATAAATGCAAGCCGTGTCTGATTTGGCCATATTAATATGGTCCCGTCGGTGCTGCACTTAGGAGAGTCCATGTATAGTCTATTTAATATTCTCATTAAATTTTGTCCCCATGTAAATCAAAGACACGAAAACATAACACAAATCTATTACTATTACTAACGTAATCCATTCAAATACGATTTCGCAAATATCGTCAATCAGCTGATAATGATAATCTTCACGTGATCTAAGGGTAAAGTAGAAAATTTTTTGACTAGTGGCCGAATTCGGCGATTGGAATGTTAATGACAAAAAAAAATGACGCCCAAGTTGTTACAGCGACTAGTGTTTTCGCGGGTATCTCTCTCAACAATCGCAATTGAATCTAGGGCCCTAGGCGAATCTGTTGGGGGATCGTTTTCACAATTAAAACATAATAGAATACAAACACGGCCTATCCATAAACCTGCTGGTAGGATTCAGACGTCTTAAGATGAAAAGGGACGTCGTAAAAGTATACGCATTGGACAAACTGCCATCTCATATCGACACATTCTCGTACTCGTCACGTATTTCTTCCTACATCCTCTTTCCTAATATACTCCTATCTCAATCTTTCCCCTATGCACACTCCGACGTTCTCTCCTATCAGCCCTTTCTTCTCAGCCCCAAGAATTCGTAATAACAAATTCACCCTACGCGACTGAACCTAAAAAACGATATCGTGTAGTCGTTGGAGTAGTCCTCTCCCGTTGCCCAATAATAACCCGCACTCTCCACCCGTTCGAACGCGAATACTATAAATATCAACAGCGTCTAGAACAGGCTCGCGCAGCCCCGTTTCCGGTAGAGTTTTATTTTAAGAAGGGGAGCATTGCTGAGAAGAATTGGTTGGCTAAAGAGTCTGGAGACGGGGAGAAGAAGAAGAGCAAACAGAAGAAAAGTAGTGAAAGCCAAGTTGAGAGTAGTGAGATTGATACCAGCACTACTTACATCGAGGAGACGGGTTCGGGCGGTGATTTAGACGAGAAGATAACTATTGCAAGTAGGGAGACTGAGGCAGACCGAATAAATGATATGACATCGTTGGATCGTGCACTACAAAGAACGCTATATTTGATTGTGCGGAAGCCGCGAAAGGAGCATGCGTGGCAATTTCCTCAGGGCGGCGTGAATACTGCTGAAGGAGAGCTATTGCATCAGGTACATGGAAATTTGTCTGATGATAAAGAATCGCAACACGACATCTGATGTTGATCCGAATTTGTTTCTAGGCAGCTAAACGCGAGTTGGCCGAGGAATGTGGCGAGAATATGGACGTTTGGTTTGTATCTCGTAAACCAATTGGGTATTGCGCGTATGATTTTCCGGCTGGAGAGGGTGATGTTTACGATGGAGCAAAGGTTAGTTTAGTATGTTTGTTGAGTTCATCTTTGTGCACTCTGTCATCGTCATTTGCTACTACTTTTCCCTCTGATCTAGGTGTTCTTCCTCAAGGCCCATATATTCGCTGGACAGGCACGAGTCGACAACACAGAGATTGTTGAATTTGCTTGGGTAACTAAACAAGAGATGCAGAAATACGTGTCTCCTCAATATTACAGTTATGTCAAAGATATGTTGAATGATTTATAGATGAATAAAGCTGCGAATAATATCAAAAGACTTACTGACGATATGATCTTTTTGGAGGGGGCTGTGATTAAAATATTAACCATGCATTAAAGCCCCAACCCGTCATTAACGATATTATGAGCTTTTCAGGCGTGCGGCATCAAACATACGGCGTATATGCCAGTACTTCTATGTTAGCTTTCTAGCGTTTAGGCAATCCGCATGTGATGGAATGTAAACGATATTCTGGCAATTGGCTTTTTACGTGATGATTTCATGTTGTCTTCCTCTCGCGATACAGTCTTTCTTTCAGGTGAGAACCTTGTAGTGAGACGGCTGATGATTGAATGACTAGTATTGATGAACAATGGCATGGCAGTTCCACATAAAAAAAATTAACGCTGTTGTAAAATGAGCCTCGTGACGCGTTGAAGTTGGGTTACCATCTTGCATTGAGTGGAATTCATTGGCATTGCATATAAGTGTACGTCAATCGTGTAGTCGATTGCAAGTAGCGACAGCAAGTCCATTCTTCACTTGATCAACATTATCTTTTTGGTTATCCTAAAAAGCATACGAAATGTCTAACATTGGGTTTAAGCCTTCGCACAACTAAGTTTTGAAATATTAATTTGAAATAGAGAATAGATAATTTCCAACAAAGCAAGGCATTTCCTGCTTAAAAGCGTACAGCGTATAGAATTGCGTTCTTTCAGAGATACATTGTTTCTTTAGCTCAGATTCACAAGCTGACTCGTTGCATTATAGTTTCAATTGTAAAATTCGTGCCAAGGCCAGAATATAAATATACAACGTATTTATATAAACTTGCTTCTATTAATATAAAATTAGTCATAATTTCGGTAGATTACGCTATCATTTGCCAAGTCTTTATAAACACGATTGTTTGTGGTTCCCAAATCCGGAGGGCTTCTGTCAGTCTTTTAGCTTTATTAGCATTAGATAATTACTCAGAGTAGCCAAAACTGGAGGGATAGCAGAAGACTGCATTTGTTTCAAAGTAAAGCTTTACATACTTGACATTTATCGTGTGATTACTTAATTTAAAAAGCTGTAGTAGAATATTAATATTATTGATGCATCAAATTTCCCAACTATTAGAAATCGGAATACCACACTCGTACGGGCCGAATTTATGGCGACAACGTGGATTGATCCACATATGATACAAAAACGACTAACACGTGGAAGGTGTGGGCTTTAGAAAGAGATTTCTCAGAGAAATATCTAGGCAAGTAAGTCGGAAGAAGAAAAGATGATGGCGTCATTCATATGATTACTATTTAGTTAAAGATTAGTTCTTTATTTAGCTTGCATAAACAAAATAAATATATATAGATATGGGCTGTCGCCTGTGTTAGAATTAATTCCTGTCTGATGCGCACATGATTAAGAATGTTAGTATCAGAAATGAAGTAGACTTTCTGTAGTGAATATATTAAACTTATTTCTCGTAATAACTATAATCGTTTAAATCGATATCATTTGATTCCTCAAATATACAGTTCTAAGACAGATGGCTGGTATCATTTAGTCGTAATTCGGTTACGCTTATAGTTTAAAACGATCGAGAGGTGAAACATTTGTTGACTATTACTATATAAATGATAACCACTAAACAAATTAATCATTAACGATGATAACAGTCTTACGAACCTTGTGTCTCCCGCTTTTGGCACAAGAATGTCTCCCATTACACTTACCGAAAACATTTAAACGTCGACTTGTTCTCGATTCCCGTGGTTTGTGCGTTCTCAACCAAATAATATTATTAATAATATAAACTAATACATTTATGAATCACGTGGAACTAATAAAACCAAGATGCCACCAATTTCTTGACACCATTCTATCATTCTCAATTAAACATTGTAACGGAGTGACTGAACTTTAATTTTAGTTCTCGTTTAAATGTGCCCAGTAACAACAAAAGCTTAATTGAACTCGGCATTTACTTAAACGTTAACACTTAAATAGAGAGAAATTAAAACTGTAAAGACAAACACTTGCAACAAACGTAATGTGGAAGAATTGGTTCGATAAGCACTATACTGAGACACCTGCGCCTAGTCAGTTTGACGAAGAGGCTCTAGCAGACTATGTCAACACCAAAGTCATTTATCAAGCAGGTAGAGTATTAATACACTATGTATATGTGATACCCCCCTTCCCCCCACCCCTGGTTTATTCCCAGTTGCCCCCCTTAGCTGTGCAGCATTACTGGCTTTCATGAATTAGTATGCCTTATTACTTTCAATGTCTTCTTATCTCTTACTTGACATCCCGTTCTCTCTTCCAAATGTCTAACTATGGAACGAGCTAACGGAAACTATGCTTGTTTTCTAAAGGTGTTGATTTTGAAAGTAAACCTATGGTTGTCATTTGTGCTTGTAATCTACCAAATCCCAAGGAAGTAAATTATGATAAAATTCTGGGGTAATTATTGCGAGCGAAGATAAATTTTGCAATAGCATACGATATTAAATACTCCGACTCACTCCATTGTTCATTATCAGCCGCATCCTACAACGTCTTGACTTGTTCGTAGAAAGCGACTACTCGGTAGTGTTCTTTGCTGGCGGCGCGAAATATAGACCAGGGTGGTCATGGATACTTAGAGCTTACAGCAGCCTTGGCAGAAAGTAAGATTCAAGAACAGCTGGCTTGGGAGATGGACCTTTATTATAAATATGTATACTAATTTTCATTGTAAAAGGTACAAGAAAAATCTCAAATCCTTTTATGTCGTGCACGCGTCAACATGGACACGCCTAGTATTGGATTTGATGAGCGCCGTAATAAGGTGAGAATGTAGTTTATCTCAACCTGTCGATTCACTTATTACGCCGAATCTTATTTTAACAAATCACTATTAACAGTCCAAAATTCCTGCGTAAGGTTAAATATGTTAGTACGCTTTCCGAACTAGCGAAATATGTGCCGCTCACTCAGATTGACATTCCGCCAGTTGTGTACGAATACAATATCAGATATGAGGATAAGATAGCTCTCCCATCATCGCGATCGTATGATGAACATGGTCATTTGATGTTTGGCATACCAATCGAAGTATTAATGGGTTCAGCAGGAGAAAAAGGGATCCCTCGAGTCGTAAAAGAGTGTGTCGCTTATTTGAGAGCCAACGGCCTTTATACAGAAGGTGTGTTTCGACGATCACCAAACTCCATGTTCTTACGACAAGCACGAGAAGCTTATGACAGAGGCAACCCAATAAAATTAGAAGATTACGGAGTGCACACCGCAGCAGTCTTATTAAAAATGTTCTTCCATCAACTTCCTAAACCCCTAATTCCCTCCGATTTATACGATGTTCTCCGGCAGATATCGCAAAAACCGACGCCACTCGACCGAGTGGAATTCATCCGAAATAAAGTCTTTTCTTTATTCTCTCCTGCGACAATAATCCTCCTCCGACACGTATTTGCATTATTACGTGACATTGCAGAGCACCGAGAAAAGAATAAAATGACAGCGTACAATCTAGCGGTCATGCTTGCGCCTAATTTAGTGCATAGTGGGTCTCCAACACTCGACGTCAGCATGTGTACCATATCGCTCGATGACGAAAGAGTCGGCGGAGGTGTTGGTTTATTTGTTCGCAATTGCATCGAACATTTTGATCTAGTCTTTGAAGACGTCGACGAACCGAAAGAGCTCATCAGAGATGTAATCGAAACGGCTTCGTTCTCAACTTCGTCTTCCATGAGCGATTCGACCGAAAGTTCTGCCACAATAACATTGAACCATTCAGGGACGCTTTCATATTCGTCTCCTCCAAAATATCCATCGCTCCGTAGAATGAAATCGTTTGGAGCGTTATCATCGAATAGCGTGGATGTCAGAGTTGGTAGTGGAGTCGAAGTAGCTGGTGTTATGGCTCAGGGGCTAGTTAGTAGGTCTCCGCCGCCATATGCTTACAGAGATGAACCGAATTCGCCATTAAGTGTTAGTTCCCTTGAAGAGTTGAGACGAGCTGCGCCATGGGCCACTGCATAGTTTTTGTGACGTGTTGATCATGACGAGTCTGGGACTGGATGCCAAAATATTGGTAATTGTGTCAAGGAGAAGTAATATTATTTGTAAATGGAAAGATGAACATGATAGGAAAGCCAATTTTTTTATTCTTTTGTACTTAACCTTTTCCCCCCTTCTTCTCTGTATTAATATATCATTCGTTGTGTTTTTGTTTCAATCTGTAATAAATTTCACTGATCTTAATCTGACTAAAGAAGAACTATAAAGATGCTGCACGTGATTGACGATTTGGCAAATATTCTGCCTGCGAAAATGATTCGCCGAAACCATGCACATACAGTTTCATACTAAATGAGTAAATGATGCATGCTACGACAGAAACAAACAGAATTTTCACATGCCCTTCTCATATTTAATTTATGTGTCCAGAAAGCTCTTCCTTAAGCAGTGCTGTTAATTATAATTAAGTCGAAACACGATTCCAAGAATTGCATTTTAATTTGACTTGCTGAATTATATTATTGCTCATAGTCGTTGATGGGATATGTTAGCATTGTCATGTCACATGTAAAATACACTGTGTAACAAACGCTAAACAGCTCATTTGAAACGTCGAGTCTTCTAATTATTTAACAATAAAGTCAATATCCTTTCACAATAAAAAGCTCGCAGCGCGGTTTCATAGAAAGCATGTCAGGAACTTCTCCGCTCTGATTGCCACAAATTTAGTAATTTTTTTTCTGCTTTCATTATCATGTTCTAATTGATTTAAATCCCATCATTAAGAAATGACATGGCGTATGTTTAGGATCATTGCTCGTAGAATGCCTTTCCGATAACTATGGTTCTTTTAAATATCTCAAAATTGTCATACGAGATACGTTAGCAGCATCTAGCGCTAGTTGCCAAAGTTTCTCGGTGAATGCTCGTGCTGCGCCACACGTGATTTTTTAGGTCTTTACCTCTCTTATTATTATGTAAGGTTGTCAATTTAATTTTTCAATATTAGAACAGATTGTTGAGTGTCATAATGTGCAGTTGCTTTGCAGATATGATACCATCGTTCCAAGAGCGTAATGGGTTTGACGAGAGCATGAAAAGACACTTTAAAAATGGATCACACAAAAAGTTACATAACAATATCAAAATAAACTCTATAAAATAAAACTTCACGTTTTTGAGTGTTTCGCGACTTAGTTTGGATCCGAATTGGGCAAATAATAATTGTTCAAACCACACCACAATTTTCTACCTTACGCGCGCGATTGGACGTTTCAAATGCCACATACTAATACGTTTTATGATGTACAGATGCCATAAACAAATGTCTTACAGTAACGTGCAAAAGTATCCTACCGGTTGTATCATCTAAACGTACATAATAATAACTCCTTAAATTTTCCAGG
>CAJVPI010000130.1:0-50662 GCA_910592345.1 Paraglomus brasilianum
TATGACAAAAGTCTAACGATGTTTCGTTATGCATTAAATCCATATATCGATGTCGATCGTCGATTTTCAGGGACGTTATGCAGGGTAAATCATGTTTATTTACAATTAGGGACGGTTGGATTTCGTTTTATCAGTAGTCTGCCCCATATGATAACAGTCTGATAACAGTAATGCAATATATGGCATAATAATAACAACAACACAACAATGTTAACATCAGTTATTGAATATAGTACAACACATATTATCTGTTACCATATTGATAGTGATATTAATATTAATAATTCTGTAACTCTTACATTCTTTTTGCATAACTTGGAACACAACTGGCTAGATATCAATTTTTATGTGTATTGACAGAGAATAAAGAATACAAATTTGCATATTTTGATGGGTTGCCCATTGCAGGAACAAAACTCCTCTAATTTTCATACACTAAAGATGCAAATAGTTTCACCAGAATTTTTTTTATATTATTTCTATAATGAAGCCCTTCTTGTTCTGTGAATTTTCCATAAATTGAAAAGCAAATGATTGTAGAACATGGATTGATACCATGCGCATTCATTATTGTCAAGTATAACAATGATTTCGTTCTAATTCAACTAACCTATAACCACCCAAAGGGCATGTGGAGATAGATTTGACAAAAAAAAATCGATTAGAAACATGTGGAGTGTCGTGCCGACTATCACGGGAGTGCAAGTAATAACTAGAAATTTAGTTAGTTTCGGCAGAGCGTGGCGTCTCCTTCTCTAGGTAAATCTCGGGTTACAATTAGTGGACCTTGTCTAATCAAGGCTTTGAACTTATGAAAACCTTCCCGCCGTAGAGTGACGCTAATCCTGGATATATTAATTGTACTCGAGTAACTCTGTCGGCTCCTAAGTTGGGATTAATTATTAGTCTACCGTTGGGGTACAATAGTGTTTTAATTATAATAATGCGTATCTACATAACAATTAATTATCGTAATTTGCCACTCGAATAATCGCGGGACAAGAGGCGATTATTCTTTATCGATATAGGGATTAGCGATTTCTCAGCTATACCGATAAGTTACCAGGGAATGAATCATTAACAATGTATTTCAGAGTATAAAGAACTACTCATTTATTTACAATAAAGGGTTATTACCCACTCTGGGATTAGAAAAAACGCAAACACGACAAAAATTCTAATCGAGAGTAATTAGAACATTCTAAACATGCGCTTATTGACTCACCCTCTAACCGAAATCTGCGCTACTTATATATATCTTTCGAGCGGACTAATTGATCTATTTTTAGCAGCTATTACTAATTATCTAACTATTATTCTTGTTGCTTTTACAGCGATGCTTGTATCAACTGCTGTTATACCATGCGCTGGACCGTCGGAGCAATGCAGAAAGTCAGGAGAGAATACGTCACCTTTTATTATTATAGCGTAGCATCACAGGAGATACATATTAATACAGCTTTTGATATATTTTAGAGACAAATATTGGACGTTTAAAAAAATTTGCAGGTGACATTTCAATCGAGCTGAAATTTTACAGGTAGATCAGTGTTTGTGATATATTATTATTATATCCAGTGAAATTTTCAAAGTGTTTGCTCATTCCCATCCCAAATTACGAGGGGCCAATTACTTATGCACCTTACTGTAAGAAAACAGAATCAACAAAAAAATTTTGTAACAGAAACCAATACTTTCAGGCTTTAATGTAATACCTTTAATTATACATGTTGTGAGGGATTAACCATTTTTAATCTCTTGTTACTTGTTCCTGCTGAATCAGATAGCAAACTTGAACGAATTAATTTTGTATTGATAAATGAAGTAATAACAAATGAAACCCATATTTTCTCTTGCTTTTAGTGTATTTAAATTTCCTCTTACTGCGATTTCTTGTTTGTCCAATGACGTCTCGTCATCGCGTAAGGCCCCATTCCGCGCAGACTTTGTATCATGTCAAAGGCTTGATCAATAATAATTTTGTACGTTTAACTATTGTTACAGTATATCAAATTAAATTTATGCGTGCCAACCTCGGTACAAATTTGGGGAGACGTGGATCCGTTTTTCAGCAAAACCTATTGCTTGGTTAATAGTGTTTCTTAGTTCATCCTTATCATTGGACAGCTTTTTATCACCAATTGCTTGATAGACCAGAAAATTATTGATTTTAACAAGTAAATTGGTAAAAAATTAGAGTGAATTTTAGAGTGGTAAAAGGGACTCGTTCGATAAAAAAACCTCCAAACGATCCATCGTTTGTTTATTACGTTCGAATGGTCGAGCTAAAAACTTTTTAAAGACGTTCACTCCCTTCTAGTAAACTTTGCATTTCGTCCAATGTGTAAATGGGCCTTTCATTTTTCACATATTCCATTCATAAAGAATTTTTGCTATTACCCCAATAGTCGGCAAGTTTGGATTTTGAAGAAGGTATGGTCACTTTGTATTTCAACTTTGTTGGCTATGGCGATGCCCCGCATAAACTGTCAGACAAAAGGTCAAACGTCATGATGTCAATCCAACCCGTACGATATCAGATGACATTAATATGATAACTTGGCCATCTTTTTTTTTGTGGTGCCACTTTTGAATTTTTCTTAAGTTGCCTTGCGAAAACTTCATGCTTCCACGCGAGAAACAAATCTTATAAAAAGAAAGTTGCAAGGCGGAAGTTTAGCCGTGGTCTCACTTTCCGAAATTATTGGGCAAACATGTTCCTCAAACATCTCAATACAAGCTCGGTCGCTAGTCATTTCCACATAATCTCGTTTGGGTTTTGGAGCTCATTTCTTCCTGTAACTGACATTTGGAAGGTCCATGTCATAGTGGATATATGAAGTACGAATACAAAAATATCCATGCTTATCTGATACGATTTATCACTATCCGGTTTTGCACACGTCAACTTCTATGTCACGACGTTTGTTTTTTTTTTAGTAAAGTAGATGATATACAACCAACACGAGACTCTTCTTTAAATACAACATAAATATCTACTGGTTGCTAAATGTCCTTGGTTTGTCGACGGATATCGCATTAGCTCCTTGGATATTCCTCGGTTTTCTCATTTCTTCAATTTGCACTTTGCGCCCATATTTCGGCTTGTTGTATTTATTTCTACTACGTTCCCTTTGCAGCTCAGTCGGCCGTTGCGGGAGGGGATGTGATTCAGCCTTAGTATCCGATTGCAACTTTAAGGGTGCAACGTGGGTCTCGTGATATTTCCGCTAAATTATTAACACGTCTTAGTATTAGCTTTTCATAAGGAATTAAGCAAAAAAATTTTTAAATTTCATTGTATCTATACGCCCACCCTTTCCTTCTCCAATTTCTCCTTCTTTTCCCGTAATCTATTGAGTCTTGTCTCACTTTTGTTCCCACCACCTCCAGCAGTTAATTCCACTCTTATCTAAGGTGAAAATGGGATCATCATAAGTTGCTTCGACAACAAGTAAAGAATTATTCATCGTCAAACCTTTCTTTTCTTGAATATCGTATGATGGAAACGAAGAGCATTTTTCATGGATTGAACATTATCAAATTCGACGAACGCAAATCCCTTTGCTTTTTTTGTATGTTTATCAGTAATAATTCGAACTGAAGATGGCCCACCTATTAGTATGATAATAAATTAAATCAGTGACGAGCATTCAAGCCAATTATATAGATCATTTGAATAACTTTTTGCTTACAGGCTGCTTCAAAATGTTTGATCAATTCTTCTTTCGTTGTGTTATGGGCTAAGCCGGCTAAATTGATTGATTGAAACAAGTTTATTGGAATGCTTTTTGTAGAAAAATTCGTGATGTTTATACCCAAATATCCTACCGACAAAAACGATATATCTTGGCGCATGCTTATCTCTTGATATCTCGCTAGAAGGTAAACTCATTAGACCAAAGCCGAAATCGTAGTGTTCCAAAAAAATTTTATACTGCTCAGCCGATTAAATAATTTTTTATTTCAAATCAATCATATGACCATATATGATTGGTTCGTTACTGTGAATCGCGTGATCGGATTTCTAACGACCATAGAAAACAATCTTTTCACATACCAGAGTTGTTCATCGAAGCAAAACAGCCTGTTCTCAGAAAATAAAAATCAGTTTGCTTGTCATCAAATGTCTTTTCCAGTTACAAAAGTTGGGATAAGCATTTACTGAAAAAATTGATTTGTTTAGATCCAGTTCTGTTTTTTGACATTTGTTACAACGACTTTAATTTTCAGAATGAACGATTATGAGAAAGCTGTACAAGTGCCTCTTCAAAAGCTATTATCAATATTAAAGCAATGCAAAGGTGAAAACACCGTGAGATATGAAAAAAAAGTCGCTGATGGCCTCGAAAGCAAGTTCCTTATATTAAAGCACGAGAACATCCTAACCATACACTGGACGAACTTCTGGCCGAGTTTTGGAATAATATTCGTGATATCCCCAGCATTGGTTAGCCTTAGACAAAAGTCGCCGTTTGGGATTTCAAACCATTAAATCAACCGCTCTGTGGCTGTACCCGATGAATAAGTTCTTACTGGTGAAATATCGAAAGTTAAACCACAACAGTTCAAGTTCACAATGATGAAGGTTAATAACTTTCAAAGTTTCTACTGGATGGCTTACAAATTTCATAATGTTGTCGTAAGGTGAAGCCAATTTGGAAGATCGGCGCACGAATTATAGAAATTTCTTCAACCATATCCAATTTGAACCTGCTTTTAATTGTGGCACTTTTTATTGTCTTGATCTTAGCATACAAGATGACAGAAAGCCAAGGATCACCGTAATGTTTGCGGTAAGTGTTACCGGAAAAGAGTTGAATACTCTGTTCATTCGTAAATCCACAACCACTAAACGGAAAAGACAAAGTACCTGCAGTTTTTTATTATCAGAACTCTGCAACATAGATATAAGCTTCAATTTTTAACCCTTCTTCCACATGGAACACAGAATTAGTTTAATGGCTCATGTTTCTATAGCACTTCAGTTGTATGTACTCAAGCGGAGCAGGAAGAATGCGACGCGCGATGGGCTTGGCGAACGTCGTAAGGAAACTAATTCGATGCGATTGTGTCTCGGCGCGCCTTTCAACCATGTATTGCTAAAAGTGCTCAGATCAGTCAACATTCGTGAAGTATTGAATCTGCCAAGACAATTAGACACAAATGGCAAAAGCGAGAATTTTACCTAATATCATGCCAGCCAAAGAAATCAATGAAGGTATTGATTTATCAATTTTATTTGAAATTCTGAAATTATAACATTTAATTAGAAACCGACAGTGTATGTACCATCTGTATAATTCGGCTTATGTGAAATTTAACAAACGAAGACCTTGGCAAGCGAATAAGCTATCTCTTCCTATGATCTTTGACTTGTCGAGTAGCCTGTATCCGCTTCAGCGCAGAGGGGTCAGCACCAGTTAACTGTAAACGAAGATGGGATTGAGGAAGGGAAAGAGTCGCAAAAGATAATGGCACGGTGAAAGAGTCATTCCTCGTTTGAAATGATTCTTCTCTTTTCCACATGAATATCATCTTCTCGATTTATCGAGTTTTTTGGACTCATCGGTTCCCACTTTCTCTGGCTCGAGTGTCGCATCTGTCACCTCCTTCCTTTGCACAATATTGGATACTATTACTATCTTAACTTCGATCGTTGTCCCGTATTCGACTAACAACATTACCGTCACCAATCGCCTCAACAACCGGCCATGCAACTTCGCCCGTTGAGTTTTCAAAGTTTCATCTTTTTCCTACTCTTGAAAGCTAAAGTCATTGGTTGTCGTTTGGTAAGTCTTTTCTCGAAAATGCCTGAGCAGACTTGGTAGTTGTCATATTAATATTAATGGGAAGTTTTTCTTTCATTGATGGATGTATGATTAATTTCCCTTTGAACACATGGCTAATCCAAAATAGGCAATAAATCGAAGCACCATCTCCCCTCGTTACATTTACGAGGGAATGTGATAAGCATGACAACCAATCCTTTTCTCTGAAAAACTGTGCCTGCCTAATGCAACCGGAGCACGCGCTATTATCACCTTCCGTTTCATTTGCAATCCTAAACAACAAATACTGCTCAATCTGCTTATTTTCGAACCCTGATTTTTTGTTACGTGTCTCCGGTCTTCACCCAGAGAAGCTTGTTGCCGATTCAAGCTTCTAATTGTCTTCCCGCTTACCTTGAAGGCATATTTCTTCACATCGCACTGCATTCGATATAGAAGATGTCTACTCTAAAAAATGGCAGCAACTCGCGTACCCCGCTAGAGCTTCTGTCAGAGTTCGACGACTTTTGTTCATATCTGTTGCTGGACAAGTTATACCTTTGGTTTGAATCGAGAAAGATACAGGACAACTTTGCTTCGTTTGAGGTATCGCAGGAGTTTATACATGAGATTATAAAGAAGCATGTTGTGGAGCGGAAAGACGAGAAGTCGGCTCTTGGCGCACTGTTGGAGTAAGTTGAGGGAAGCTCAGGGTCGGTAAAAGGAACTTGATTTTCTTTACACTTGGCGATTAGGTTGTTTATATTGGACTGGTGCGATCTGTCGTATACCAGGATTCCCGAAGTTTCCGAACGCTTTGAAGATCTAGATGAGCGGAGTAGGCAGCAATTCTCTCAGTAAGTGCTCACTATTCTCCTATAGGCTGAGTTTAGTTTGTCTTGATTTAGCCTGTCGGCCTTTTTATTTACCTTTTCTTTTTCTTCCACCAAGACATGCACGGCGGTACTTATCAATGTACCGACCTGATGCAGGTTTTGAAGTGAGTCAGACTATAAGGTACGAAGCGAGGTCTGGAAAACCTGAAGCTTGTGTAATAGCAACGAAGGATCTTAGCGTAGGAGACCAGCTGGTTCATTGCTCGGGGACTCTGGTGCCTCTTGAAGCTGACGAAGAGAGAGACATCGAAGAAGGACGTGACTTTACGATCATGTACTCATCTAACAGGTATGAGGCAACCCTTTAGTAGAAGCGTGAGCATGAGAAACGGTTGAGACAGGAAGGGAAGAGGGTGGAGTAAAGGGTAGTGGGGAAAGGGTGGTTGTCGGGGAAGGAAGAGGGGGGTGTTGAGGAAAAGAGTCTAATGGAATTGATATTGAATTGGTAGTAATTCGAGTGTAAATTGAACTAATGTTTGTTTATATGTCTCAAAGGAACAAGTCGAGCTTGTTTCTTGGCCCTGGACGTTTCGTCAACCACGATTGCCAGCCCAACGTGGAGGTACGATTGACATTTTTTTTCTTTTTTCGCTCATATCTATTTCTGTTGACAATCTTTTTTTTTTCATTCGACTTTTCATCTCCCCCCTTCCCGCGGGTCACCAACTAGTTCTTCCGAAAAAGCCAGGCATCGAATGCTGTATCCTTCAAAGTATGCCGGGACATTAAAATAGGGGAAGAAATTTTCTGTTTTTACGGTGAAGACTATTTCGGAGATAATAATAGAGAGTGTTTGTGTTCTAGCTGTGAAAGGTTAGTGCGCAAACTGTTGTTGTTTAACGTCGAGTAATGGATTATGTCATCTGAATTATCAGTCGGAAATACTAACTTTTTTTTTTCACAGAAATCGACGAGGTGGATTCGCTCGATCGGGAGACGACATTGACAATCTGGACAATGTAATAGCACCTGAGACGCAACGAGTCACACGGCAAATGTTACGGAGGAGGAGGTCTATTGACAATGGTATTGTTTGATCAACAAGTCGATCATAATTGTATTCAAGTGGTTCTAGTCGTTTTACAAATTAGCTTTATTTTTCGTAGGTGTAACAAAACCAAAAGTACCATCTCCTCCACCGCCATCTCCTCCCAAACCACCAACATTAATACAATCTCCACAACCGCTAGCGCCGGCTGCGGCACTTACTACCGAAGTCAGGGACTATCTTCATCCAGATATTACCTATTCAATTTCGTCAGATGCTACTGACCAGCTTCCGGTCGATGTGCAACCCAATATTGCAAACACGATTTCCTGCTACCTCCCTGCAAATACAGTCTTTACTGCCACCTCACTCCCAGTAACACATTCTTTCAATTCGTCCTGTGATAGTGCCTGGTCAGACTCAATACCTCCCCCCCCGCCACCCTCTTACTTTTCCCAAGACGCAGCAGCGTTCTCATTACAACCTATCTTTCAGTCTGGATATCATGACGATTCCCGCTCCTCATCTCGTATGTCTATCGCATATCTTTGCGGCGCGTCTGATGAAGCCAACGATTACAGTGATCTGTTTTCCGACTCTGGTTCATCTCTTTCTGATGTCTCGACCGATCTGACCGAAACAGGTATCTCTGGGAATAATTCGCCGATGAACGCAAGAACAAAAGATGTGAGGATGAAGAAGAATGATGCTGTGATAATAAGGCCAAAATTGCGATTTGGACAATTAAGAGGAGAGTGTCAGACTTGCGAAGAAGAGACGTTTTTGATTACGGATAGTTTATGTTTTAGATGCGATAGGCATTACAGAATTTTTGGGAATCCGTGGCCGTTGAGACGTGAACCGGGAAAGAAGGTTGGTTGCGAGTGCTGGTTAATGCACGAGCATATAACAATATTCTTAGCGTCTCTTATTTTATTTATTTCTATAGGCACCACCACCCATGATCCTTAATCCGCCTGTCCAGTTTGGGAAGCGAAGCAAACTTTCGAGTAACCTTCCGGATTCTTCCGAGTTATTATCTGTTCCCGTAACAGATAATCTTCCTTTGGCGGAACTTGATTTGGCGGGACTTGAATTTGAGATACAACAAAATAAATATTGTTTTACGAGAGGATCTCATAAAGAATATACAACAGGTAAGGGATCGGTTAGAAAGCAAAACAATGTGACAATTCGCGTTTTTTGTTCTTAATCTCTATGTCTTACCGTTAAATATCAGTTTGTGAATATCAATGGAACGATTATTGGATTCGCTGGGACACTGACAGAAACATCGTAAATGTGACTTTTTTATGGAAGGCATCAGGCAAGTCAACGCGTCACCTTCATGCAGCGATTTCATCGGTGCCCCAATGGAATTCGACAGTGGTGACACACGTTGGTGGATGTACGAAGATTTCCGGGAAATGGTACGTGTTTGTTGTGTTGTGAATATTGTACCATCACATTAGGTGCTCTTTATATTAATGTTATTAATGTGTTTTTCTTATTATAGGCTTCCAATGGAATATGCCTACGAATTTGCTCTTGAACATTGCTACAACATTCGTGAAGTTCTCGTACCTATATTCGGACCAAATTGGTGGGAATTACCATTTAATCCGGAGAGCTTTATGAAGCCTTCTAATGCTGATCAGAGTATTCTCGATGATGGACTTACATGCATTGCTGATAAAGGTAGACGGTGAACAATTTTGTGAAATATTCAGTGTAATCTGTTCATATGTTGATAATTCTATTTATTATATAGGCAACAAAGACAATCCGACAGAACCAGATGGAATCACTCAATATTTACAATCTTTAGATGTTGATGAGTATCTTGGCTCAGATGACGATGTTATCATGGTGGAGGTGTGGGATAGTTCCAGTGAGAAAGAATCTACACTGAATGGATGCGTAGGATCAAAGGATGAACGAAAGCGTCGAACGAAGTGTCTGAACTACGATACTTCCTCTGAGTGAGTAGAATATGGTTTATTTATTGTGGTATTTGATGATAGACAATCAACGCCCATCCCCTAACGATTGATGATCTTAACTTTGATAACTTGGTTATATATTCCAATTTTATTTATTCAATATTTACTCAGTTCGATGCTCAGCGCCAATTACGAAGACGATTACGATTCAAGTGACTTTCTCCCGCCTTCCAAAAGACAAAAGCTACTAGAGGAATTGTCTTGGAGACATGTTAGAAAAAAGGACGTCGATTCCTCTACCGAAACACTATCCGTTTTGTCCGAAATGGAAGATAATAATTCAATTATGCATAGTTTCTTCGACACAGATAGTAGCGACCTGTCTGATACAGATAGGAACGACCTGTCTGATACAGATAGGAGCGACCTGTCTGATACAGATAGGAGCGACCTGTCTGATACAGATAGTAGCGACCTGTCTGATGCAGATAGTAGCGACCTGTCTGATACTGATAGTAGCGACCTGTCCGATACTGATAGCCTTGTTACTACCGTATCTGTAAGGAGTGATCACTCGGCAGACAGTTACTTACAATCTAGTGATCTTGCGGTGGATTATGATAGTAGTGTAGAGTTTGACGAGACAAGCAGTCTTTCGGAAACAGCAAGTGATACATCTATCGAAGATGTCTGTGCTAAAGGCAGGAAATCGTTCATAAGGCATAACGCGAATACAAAAAATAATGGAAAAACTCGGAATCGCAATAAGGATTTTGATAAGGATGGTGAGATTAAGTCCGATGTATTAAAGTCGCAGTGGAAGGTTGGAGACCTTGTGGATATATCATGGCCACGTGACCTGATATGGTATCCAGGGAAGATAGAAAACGTAAAGTTTATTACCACTTGCGTATGCCAATGTACAGTCTGCACAGTATGTCGTTTGCAGTCTTGATTAATTCTGAGTGTCTTCTCTTCTTCTAGATCGATACAATCAATGGTAAACGGATTTATCGTGTTCATTATATTGGATGGAACGCGAGACATGATGAATGGGTAACAAAAGATCGTTTACGCGAGGTGAGTAACACGTTTCATAATGGAGTCTTAACAAATAATAGCTAATCATTATTTGTATGCATCCGTTTAATAGACTACTGTGAAGAAAGTGGATGAAGAATGTGAAAGTGAAGAAAGTGATAGAGAAGGTTCCATCGACGATGATAACTTATGTTATTAGAGTTAGGATGTATTATACTCATTGCATACTTGTAACTATAAAACTAGATTTAAACTATTCATGATAGAGCACATATCTTGCTGTTGCCTTTCTTGCATTTGTATTTAGTAATGTAGTATATAGCAGATATATAAGACAGGCATGAATTGCTACGTACGGTATTACTTTTTGATTGTTGAAGATTTGATTTTTTGAAGCATCAATTGCTTCTGGTAGTTAAATAAATGAACTGCACGTATCATTCACACTCATTTTGTTATTAGAAACGCTCGTCGGAAAATGTCGTTAATACTATCCCCTTTCTATATACCCTTTTGGCGAAAGAGAAACGATTCTCATAATAGAATTTCAATTAACAATTGAAGATCAGGGTCATTCGGATAACGCGCGTTTACTCCCCTTTCTGTATAACCCCCAATAAAATGTGGCTGTGTAAGCAATGATTCCAAACTCGAGTGTTTTTTTTTTTGTTTGTTTCTTTACATCCCCTTTTTGCGCATCAATCAATCTGTTGAAACGACTGCGTATAGAAAATTATTGATTGATCATATGATATGCAATAACTACTGAAAAAGTATTTAGACACGGGTGACTTTTTTTTTTCTTCAAAAAAATTTTTGTTACGTAAGCAATTTATTAGTGGATGCGTTTGTTTGAGTACCTACATGTTTCGATTTGTAATAAATTCGCCAAAAAATCAATGCGGCCCTTTCATGCAGCAAGGCATTAATAATTCTTTGTATTTTTTAGGTTTTTCTCTTTCTGTGGAGGCTCAGTAAAAATATTTAATATGAGGGGCGTTTTTTTTATATTGATTGTACTACAAAAATTTTCCCTTTATTTCTTTTGTGTTACGCAATGCCAAGAAAAGCTAACACATGAAAATTCACATGCAGACTGACATGAAAAAAAAATTTTTTTTCTTTAATGCAGGAATTTCTTTCAAAAGCACATTGTATTGATACCTCCTTTGTTCGTAGGATTTTATATTATTATGTGTCCACCTGCTTAAATGTCTAAATTTATTCATTATAATAGCAACAGAGTTGTGACATTTTATGTATATAACAAGGTTCACGGTTAAACGTATGACTAAGTGGGCAGATGGAACAGCTGAAACAGCACATCATGCTATCAAAAATACATACGTTATCAGTTAACAATTGAAATAGTAATATTACTACAATGATGTCATTTGTTGCTAGCTACATAAGGAAAAAAGTTAAATAATCGTCATAGCAACCTGTATAAATCTTGTGAATCTTTTTTAATAAATTCGCAGTTTAGGAGGAGGGTCATTTCTTTGAAAATAAGTTTTTTTTATCCCAGCCGATGTTCATTCTGGGAATCGTCTTATGCTTCGCTCGCAACTACTAATGGCACTCGCATTCTGGCATGCCTTTCTTGTGTTTTTTTTGGGGGGAGCACATTAATCTAACTGATAACAGTAAGTCTGCTTTATCGTATATCGCATTTTCCCTATATGTCCGCGGGTCTAACCGAACTTAATTGTGAGGCTTGGTGAAGGTTCTACATAACTGATGTCATGTTCGTATAACATCTACAGTCGATTGGGGCAATAGCATTGCTCTTAATTATCATACGCATCTATTTATTGTGAAAGCTGTAATGTATATGCATGCATTAGAGAGGATTTGTGTTTACCAAAAATGGTAACTTTATTTTGTTATTGGTTGCTCATTGTACTTGTCAAAAGTAGTAAATAATAGCAACAGCAACGTAATACAACAAATACAATTGAAATAATGTACAAAGACATCATCACAATACATATTTATGTATGACTTGACCTCGTTACTTAACATATTAATATATGCAGGGCAATTTTGCAGCAAGGTTATGGGCGTGAGTCCAATCCTCAAACAGAGACAGCCAGTAGTTGACCACCTGGCAAAAATCAGACTAGTTAATCTGAGACGGTATTTTAATAACAACTCCAGGCTTTTATAATAAATGTCGCGGCTGATACTGAAATCCGGCTGAAGCTGAAACTAACCAATGGGGTTAGAGAATAGAATCTGATCAACCAATGAAAGATCATGGTTAGCTTTAGCCGGATTTCAGCATCTTGCTCCCACAAAATAATAATATTAAATATATATATATATTGTGAATCAAACAAAAGTTTGTTTTAGCTGCAACAAGGGGCAAGTCTATTTAGAGTTGTTAGAAAACATAGAAGCATTAATATTCTTTTTGAGATGTCTGAAGATAAGCCTATTTCATTTAATTATTCAAATAATTTAAATGCTGTAAGACTAATTTATAATTATATTTATTTATTTATTCGATATTTATGAATATTAATATCGTTGATGTAGTTGAAGAATAGTCAATCCACCTCGCTGATTATGATAAAGACTAAAGTAGCTTTATATTACCAGTCGCCAAACACAAATATTCTACCGTGTCATCGTATATACTATAATAACTGTTTTGCTTACTGATGCTATGAGCCTGGAACTTTAGTGGTATACAACATAAGTATATACACATATATTAATATGAAGATAATAAACATCTTAGCATTGTTTCTTTCTAATTCCAAACTATATCTTGGGTTTTTCAAATATAATAATAATTAACAATTTTTCGCAATATGATTGGTATAAATTTAAATTTAGCTTTGGGTTTACTATTAGAAGAATTTATTAATTAATTATAAAATAAAATCATTTCTCTATGAGGGCTAGCTAAATCTTGGGCACTATGTGATTGGTGCTGGAATGCTCCTGCTGCAATATTTAGCTGATACAATTGACTGTCATACAAATAAAAGAAAGGTTCATTAATTGAAAAATAAATTATAATTATAAATTATTATTTTTGAACCACACCATGTGTTTTACATTTATATTGACAAAAATTTACCGCTGCCTTCTTCAAAGCATAAGGCACTCAGTTATTAAATAAAAGGTTGTTATTGTTATTAACTTACGTTGGTATTAATTACTAAACCTAAGACGTCAGACAGTTTTCCATGATATTTTAATTTATAAGCTGTATAATAATATTCATATTATCAGAATCTGCAAGATGAACTTGACCAAATTCTCTACATGTTTATACCTAATTTTTTAAATAGTAAACTTACCGACATTATTCTTGCATATAGCGACTGAATATAACAATAAAATCTTTAGTTTTGAACAAGCACTGATTGAAGAAAGGGAAACCGGACCTAGCCTTTAGATCAACTGGATTTTGAAGCTATCCAGCCACTTCAATTTTAATCGAAAATTTCGGCTGTGTATGAAAGCTGACAAGCTTAATTCAATTTGATTACAACTTCTAAATATCCCGTTATAAACAGCATTATATTTTATAAATATTACTTGTAAGCGAGAATAAAAATCTTTTTGAAACCATTCTAACCCTTTTATAAATAGTCAATCTGTTGTTCCAGTGCCTCCTGGTCCAATATATGTGAATGACATTCAGCATTCAATCAAGTTGGATTTCTTGAAATATGCGACTACAGAAACTGCTAAAGCTATTTTTTTGACAGCTAGTACATGAGAAAGCAAATGTCTACAAGACTAACTGAAACAATAAAGAGGCTTGGCCTAATAAGACTTGCATCGATCCCTGCAATCAATAACTGTTCAAAAAAAGTTAGATCTTTAAAAAGCGGTTTAACTAATGAAACAATTAATAAGAAATAAGTACGCCGACCGATATGTCAATTCTTCGGTAAATGCGCTTAATTTATTGATTTCGTTTTAACACTACATCTCGTTCAGTTTAGTTTAAAATGCTATTTTACCTTTTCTTGACTTCTCAAATTATGCAGATAGTCTATTGAGTTTCAAGATCAGGACTCCTGGGAAGGAGTTGCTAAATAAAACGACTGGTTAGATTCTCCTACACACATAGGTTGAAGAACTTTTACACCTGCTTATAGTCTCATAGCGATTCTTCCATAAAGTTTAAAGCTGTCATAGACATGTTCGATTAATTACCTCCTTCAGCACTCTCTTCCAATGCCCTAATAACGCTACTCAAGAATCAACGATTATGCAGATTACATGCTATACAGTTTTTTGCTCGCCTTTGATTACTGGCTCAAGTGAGTATGATGCTTTCGTTGACGCTCACATCTTTCCGGTAGTATAGTGCATTGATCCCGCCGAATGCGTCTTGACTGATCACATTTTGAACACTCGCAGTTGTTTCATGAAAAAAAAATAAAGCTTTTCCTCCTCCGAAATACAACTCAGCCAAATGCGTTTTGACCGATCACTTTTTAAACACTCGCAGTTGTTTCATGAAAAAAAAAAAAAACTTTTCTTCCGAATCCAAACCAGCCGAATGCGTCTTGACTGATCAATTTTTGAACACTTGCGGAAAAAAGAATAAGCTTTTTCCTCCTCCGAAATACAAACCAGTAATCAGTTCAGGCTTACGTTTGAATGATCGGAGAAGAGGATTTTAAGGGGCATTAGTTTCCCCCGATAGGTGTTGGAAATTTTTGTGTATATTAATAAACATAGACACTATATGCTTTCGTTAACGGAAATAGTTTTAATTTGTGGACGTCTTCTCACCAAAAATACAATCGTTTCACCGATGTTACTCGAGAACTTGAATAGAGTTTCCATTAAGAACATCTTTAGCATTACGGGTGAAACATGGAAAGAGCATTCAGAATCCATACCAGTATGTCCCGGTTACGGTGAAACATGGGAAACGTTTTTCCATTATCTTAGATGTAATAGTGATGATAACTTGAAAGATGAACAGACATTAATCTGAATGAAACTGTTGTGCAAGGAAACTTGCTCTGGTGGGGTTTTACGAAAGATACCGTCCAATTGAGCAACGCTTTCCTTCTTGGTTCAAGATACAAACATGACCGACTAACGAGAACAACGGTTAGTCATTAAAGACTAGTCATGATCTGATGACTTGAAATCAAACCCCCTGTTGGCTCTAAATCAATGGCACAATAGAAATCAAGCGATTCACATAGTTCTTGATCAACGAGAATTGGCTTCGGATTTGAAAAGATCGTTACGCTCTACAACAACAAAATGATGAATGGTTGAATACGCACGCATACGCACACACGCACACACGCACACAGAGAGAGAGAGAGAGAGAGAGAGAGAGAGAGAGAGAGAGAGAGAGAGAGAGAGAGAGAGAGAGAGAGAGAGAGAGACAACGCAGAAACGCAGACACACAGACACACACAAAACGCAGAAACACATTCTTCTTTCTTTCTCTCTCCCTCTCCCTCTGTCATTCTCGGCAGAGTTAAGCTTCTCTTTTGCATTGACAACAGGAAAATAAAACAGTGGCGCAGGGGTTTTTTTGTTATTACCTTCATTAGCGCTTTTTGTACGCAGTACGTAAGCTTAAACAGGAAAGAGAAATCAGCCGTATCACGCTTCCGGGCGTGACAGAGTTAATCCCGAGGGGAAGAAGGGAAAAAAAAAAAGATACGTACCAGTCAACTACATCAAAAAAAATGTCATGCACAAAAAGTAGGTACATGTTCCCACGTAGAATGTTCGTTCGCATGTTAACATTATTTCAGCCACTTGTTTGTCTCTCATGTTTGTTCTGATGTCTGAATCCTCAGATTCGGATGTCCGGATAATGAGTAATAGGGAGAGAGAGGGGTTTTGTCGTTAATAAGCAAACCGGTAAATAATAAAATATTCACTGTGCAAGCAGACTAGTTGGCATTAATGTTATTCCGGCCAATAATAGTAAGAACCCCTGAAAGCTTTTGTCACGCCATTTATCCCCATTCATGCTTTTATAATATTGTTGTCATCCATTCA
Source organism: Paraglomus brasilianum (assembly GCA_910592345.1). Taxonomy (NCBI): domain Eukaryota; kingdom Fungi; phylum Glomeromycota; class Glomeromycetes; order Paraglomerales; family Paraglomeraceae; genus Paraglomus; species Paraglomus brasilianum. The sequence continues at coordinate 16,649 of CAJVPI010000130.1, forward strand.
CACCATTCATGTCATCATGTAACATATGTACTGGATAATTACTTGACTTTGGGTCCGTTTTTGCTCTATATATAACTGTCTTTGTTGCTGTGATGGTTGTTGTGGTTGTTATGGTTGTTGTTGTCGTCGTCTTCGTTGTCGTCCGTCGTTGTCGTCGTCCGTTGTCGCTGCGTCATTCTCTTACTATCGTCCCATTGTCTTAACCGTTTCATCTCCACAACCTCGCCTCAAGTTAACGTGTTACACATCACCTGATCGTACCCTTATTAACACTCCTTATCGCCGATCTCAACATCCCAGATTTTCGGAACTAAACTTTAATTGGTATATAACCGGCGCGACAAAATTTAACGCGTGGAGCCGTCATTAGATGACACGTCGTACCATCTTTTTTTCATCTAACTAATACAAACAATTAGTCATTGTTGACGGTTAATAGTACATTGACTACGTTTCCAATATGGGGATGTTGTGGATATATATGGATGTTATACATAATGTATGAAATATTTTAACGGGGATTCTGCGAATATTTATGACCAAGTAAAACGCTATGCAATGCGGGGAAAAAAAAAAGATAGAGATTTTTTTTTCCTTCTTACTACGAATTGGTGGTTTAAAAGATGTTCTTTAATGACTTGAGTCATGCAGGAGAGCATATGTTATATATGCAATCACACATTCTTATGTTATTTCATGCTGCGAATATTATGCATATTACGTATGTTTATGTATATTATTAGTTCATTTAGGCTATTCTCTTTTCTGTGTACGTCTTGTAATATTATCATACATCAATCAGCATACATACATTTATATATATATACAAACATACACATATAACTATACGTATATGTACATGTATGTATACATATATATACATATACACAAACAGAACAACATAACACAAACTCATATTCAAAAACCTACATAATACACCCATCCTTATTATACTTATAGTTACCCGACTCATCCAGATCATCTAGCACGCAGCATCTTATATAGCCGATCGTATCTACAGAAGGCAAGCAGGCGCATGGTGCATCCGATAGAGAGGTAACATCGTCTTGATGCGGAAAACCTTGAAAAGGCGTGACTTCTGCATTTTGTAATTTTTTTTCTTACGACCAGCCTCTCTTCTTTGTCAATCACACGGAGATTGCTTATGTCCTCACCTCATAAACCACTAATCTAAAAAACAGCACACGAAGAACAAACCGTATTCGAAACATATTATCGATTGAACGATATATTATGCCTTCAGCTGTGCTCCGTCTCCGATTCACCAATAATCCAATTGACCACCATTGATTCACTCTTTTGTGTTGAGAAGTCTCGCAACCCTCTCGTTTTCCCTTTAACGCAATCCTCTATCACTCGGAGAACCCTCTCGTTGCTTTAACCTTCGCAACTCCCAATCAATTGGATTGTTTTTGGTATGAATATTCACTGTAAATTCTAAGCCGAGGTAAACGCCATTTCTGATAACTTTTGATTGTGAAAGCATTTGACATTGTATGTGGTGTATATATACGAACTTATTGACATACCCTAATACTTTATTACAACAAAAATAATAAAATGTGAAATTGTTCATAGGTGAAATTGTTATAAGAATCCCTGGAGAATACGAACAACCCGCCATCTTATAGGAAGGAAATTTGTATGTATAATATGTCATATATCCCCTTACTTGGGGATTGCTTATGTAGTGGCGGGAAGTTCTCTAGAGGAATATGATATAGCTTAAGTGTAAGAATCTTGGGCCGGTTTCTCATATGTTTAATAAAAAAAAAAGAAATTTCACGAAATTAAAAAGTTTAGCCCGTTTGACTAATTGCGAAATCGAAAAAGAATGGGGAAGGTTTGAAGAATGAATGCGAAAAGTGAAAAATCAAACTAAAAATACAATATTAAAGAAGGGGGAATAAAATGGAAAATCGAGAAGAGAAGGTGAAGGGCTTGAAAAAACAGAGGGGATAAAAAAAGGGAGGAATGAAGAAATTAGGGAAGCGCGCAAGGGAAAAAAGAAGAGACATGAACTGCGCGCAAACAGTCCATCTCTTTAATTATACTTACATCTTACACATGATATATACATATACATATATATATATCACGTCTTATATCTTACCTTATTTTTACCCCGCTTAGAATCAAGCCCACGCCCCCGATTGTGTTTTTTTCCATATATATACCCCCTTCTCTTTGCATAGGATAATGATAATATAATTCATAGCATAGTCCGCATCCAGACTTCATAAGCGAAGGTGTTGTTAAGTCGTGTGCAACACGTTCACACCTCCAGCCCCACTGTATGTCGAAACATTATTGTACGATTCAGCGTGACGACGCATGTTTTCTATGACCGTCGCCGGAAGAAGACGATGGAACGCATCACGTTTCAAAGTAATTAGGCGAACGGATCCACAAGCTTTGATTGTTGCTTGACGTGGAGTGTCGTTTAGCAAGGCAAGTTCTGAAATTAAAAGTCAAAGATTGTAAAGACGGGATTCATGATAGACAGAGTGCGAAAAAGAAACCAAGAGAACAAAGAATCTAGTAGTAGTTATTACACGGAATACATTGTTTCCGGTTTCGTTTGAAAAAGCTCTCTCTCGCACACATATTTCCTTTTTATCGTATTTTCCAATGCTCATACCCATCTCCTCACCCCCTCATCAACCCCACACACAAGGGATTTCCTTCTTATCGTGGTATTTTCCAATGCTCATACCCATCTCCTCACCCCCTCATCAACCCTACACACAAGGAAAGCCCAAACTTACCACCAAAATACTTTCCGGGTCCAAGACTTGGCAACTGAATCTCTCGTCTTCCATCGTGCTTCACCAAATCCACAGACCCGACCTCAATAACGTAAAACAGTTCCCCGGTCTCTCCTTGACGGACAACCGTATCACCATCTTCATACTTGACTGCTTCCATAGAATCGGCGAGTTTGGCAATTTCCTCAGGCTCTAGTGAGTCGAATATTTGTACTTCGCGGAGAAAGCCCTCGTATACTCTATTTCTGTTATAGGCGATTTTTGTTACTATACGATTGTAGGTGGTTCTATCTATCGCCCAGAGTGTACCGTTTGTTATGGCTTTTACGGTGGCTGTACGTGGATTCTATAAATATTGATGATAGACAAATGTGAATGTGAGTGATAAGTAAGAACACACACACATAAAGCTCGAAACCCATCCAAGCACGTAACCCCTTTCATTCAACTTACAGTGTACATTAAAGCGAGTTCACCGAACGATCCGCCACTTCCAACAGTGGTAACAAATGCATCATCTACGTGGACGGAGAACAATCCATGAATAACAACATAGAAGAGTTCGGCAGGTGATCCTTGTTTGATGACACATTCGCCCATCAACACGGTTCTTTCAAACATGGCATCGTACTTTATAAAAAGGAAAGTGATGGACATGTGTCAGTGGTGGCGATTCAAAAGCGAGTAGTGAATAGAGCATATAGCGTTTTTCTTTCCATTCATCAATCTATACGTATAAAAAGCATCCCCTTCCATTGCCCAATTTCCCCCACCAAATACTCACGATGTGCTCTCTAGTTTCAGGATCCAAATTCTTAAAAAGCAAATTTTGCCGAGTTGCCTCTTCGATCTGTTTTATGATAATCGGAGTCTTGTGGATTGGTGTTGGCAACGATGAGTCTGCTGGACGGATCGATTCGCCGCTAACGGAATAACGACGTTTCCCGCAAGGATGTTTGATGCGATGGCCTTGTGGAATGGGTGCGAATGCCGGAGTATAATTTTCGTCCATTTCGTTGGAGTCCATATGTGATCTAATGATTCATAAGAGTGAACACGATGATACATGTTAGCAAGATCTTGTGCAAAACGGCGCATATGTATGTGAAAGGTAGGGGAAAGAGAGAGAGGAGAGGAGGAGGAGGAGGAGGAGGAGGAGGAGGAGGAGGAAGGGGGGGATTTCTCGTAGAAATAAGTCTCTCGTAAAATATGAACCCAGATACTTACTGATGATCAGCTTCTTCTAACCTTAGTCTTTTCCGGCTGTCATCTGATATTGATTAAAGAACGTAAGAATTAGTAATTCGAACAAAATTTAGAAACAACCCAGTTTATGATCAACTTTTTCGATCCTTTCACGTTCCTCTAATCTAACTACCAAAAAGGTTCTCGGGCATTTTTGACTGGTTGCCAAGAGTACACTCTTATGATTACAATAATCGCTAGTATATTATATACTCGAGACGATTCATGATAATATCTTCCCTGATGTACAGATCATTCGGTTCCATGATCTGATTCAGTCACCTTTCTCGTCTTTTCACCCCTTTCCCCAATCCCTTCACCCCAGTCGCATCCTATAGCATCTACTCTTTTGGCAGTCCCCTTCCCTTAACCCACTACCTCTCCCCCACCCTCACACGTACTCGTTGACCCATTGACAAAACTCCCGTGTCGATCGCCAGAGGCAATATTCTTGACGTCTTCGGGATATTTACCAAACATATCCTGCTGCGGGTTCCACGGAAGAAGATATACGGTTTAAGAGGGAGTCCGTAAGCATCAGCACAGGGCATAATGTGGATTAATCGGATTGAGTCGCGTCGATTTATAAGGTATGGTTGATTGTTTTGTTTCCGTGGATGATTGATTGATTATCCGCAAAGTGAGAGAGATCGGTAAAAGAGGGGGAGAGGAAGAAAGAAGAAAAAAAAAAGATTAATGAGAACGAGATGATAATGACGTTAGATTAATTACGTAATTCGCAATGATTTCAGTTATGATTTACGTGTCTCGAAAAAGAAGGGGAGAGAAATCTGTCAAAAAATGAACGGTTTAGATGGATCTAACACGAATAGACGAGATGACGTGAAATTTCCGAATTGTCAAGTGATGCATGGGTGCTATCTAAAAAGATCAGGGGAAAGTAACATGATTGAAAAAGTAACGATTTCCGCAGGCACCCGATGAATTAACACATTACAGCATACATGGTGAGTGGGTGTTTTTTTTTTTTCAGTAAAAAGGAAATTGGGGAGTGAAGGAGAATGATGCAAATAGTAATCATAATAGCAAGTATCGATCATTAATATAGGAACAAGTTTTAGATATAAATAAGGTTTTTACCGAGTAACGCAAATGGTCCGTTGGTTCCTTCTTGTTTTCTTGCTGGACTGTGCGTATACAAGCGATCAGAAACTCATAGACATCTTGAGGGTCGTGTTTTTCTAACGCACCTTTCAACTCTGAGAGGAGGCTGTTTATGTCACAGCGCATAGAGTGATCAGGCCTATGATCTTGCATGAAGTAAATCAGCGGGGGAGGGGAACAGCCTTAATAATTTCTTTTTTTTTTCCCTTTATATATATAAATATATATGTTTCTCTCAGTTTAGGACTTAATGACTTGGAGGGGGTGGGTGATTGAAAGGAATAAGAATAGACCAAGTAATGTACAGTAGATAATGAGCAGATTGAGGCCAATATCTAAGATCACAGATTATACGTATAGAGGGAGAAGGGAAATAAAAGAAAAAAAAAAAGAGAAAGGAAAAAAGAGAAGGGGGGGGCGTGGGTGAGGATGAGAGCGAGAGGAAAGATGAGTCGTAATATAGGCGAGATTATAAACGAAATTTGGAAGTCGGTCAGAGCTGAACGGATACTTTTTTTGGGACTGTGGCACGTAAGGAGAGGGACAGAACGAAGACGCGCGCAAGGGAGCGTGAGGTATAAATGTCGCGTATTTTAGTCTTTTATATTGGAGAGTTCACTGTGTGGGAACGATATCTTACAGATGAGTTACAGATGTGCGTGGAAGATATGCCGAAAACGACAAGAGAGATGTGTCAAGAGGCATGATTGCTGTAGAAAAAGTATTAATAGTAATGATATGTATGACATAATATTAAAAATGGGGTGAATTAAATTTATACAAGCTGAAGATGAATGGCGAGTCAAATATACAGAGTACAATGAATACACAATGAATAATATGAATAATGCATAAACTGAATGTTCCAATTTATAAACTATATTTATATTTATATTCATTACATCATAAATGATAGCACAGTATAATTATGGTTATTTATACATGTTCATTATTAGTACAGTATGATCAACTAATATATTGGTACTGTATACTATATATTATTTATACTTTTTATTCTTTGGAATGGTTACACTCTATATCTTATACAGTAGCTATTTACCACCTTGTGTCCATCGATCATAATAATAAAACGATCATCACCCCTCCCATTAAATTTAAATAGACCCCATATAATGATGATCACATAACGATAATGCGCCCATGCAACTCAAGGGGGGATATACCGATAAGTCGATGATCCCTCTATGGTTGCCATCAATGCTTGATTGTGGCTAATTTGGGCAGTTGCATTGTGGCTTAGAACTGCTTTAGACATCTTGTGATTCCAGACGTTCCCTCAATCGTCCATTCCCACGGTGTAGGTCAAGAGTATTGATGGCTGATGTCTACTACTACGACTGAGAAAGAGATTATGAGAGGGAGATTATGTGAGGGAGATTATGTGAGGGAGAGAGAGAGCGAACGAGAGAGAGATGACAAAAGAGCAGAGCATGGTAGGAATTAACACAAAAATATTTTACCACCACTAAAAATGGGGGCTTTTTTTCATTCATTAGTAATCAATCTTGCACAGTTGGCTGATGAAACAAAGATAAGAATGAATGAATTGATTATGATGATAATGAGCATCAATTTAATTGCTGATTAGATTGTCCAATTACTTTAAAAATGTACATATTTCATCCCATGACTATACAAGACTGCATTGAAAAACTACACACAGCATCTCAATGTCTCCATCTGTATGTCTTACGGTATGCATACAGACACCGCCGCGATACTCGATTACTTTATATATTCATATTACATACTGTAATGGCATCATACTGCTTAATCATCTTACATATCGTTTTTGTATGATTGGTTTGATGACCGTTGGCTATGTTTCATCTCTTGACGTGCAGCTGACATGCAGTATAACAATGCATCCTGAATTGGGTGGGGTAAAGGAATGGGTATATGGGTGACCGGAGAGGGGAAGGGATGCGGGGGCAGGTGAGAATGAGAGAAAAAAAAAGGTGGGGTAAAAATGAAACAAGCCGGAAAAGTTTTAGGACGATGAATGAGTGAACTGGTGAACAAGAGTAAAATACAATGAGCGTGAGTGGATACAAGTAAGCAATGAATATGAATGAATTAAACCATAGCCGATAACATAGGTGACATAGATGACATAATTATTTATGTTATCCATGTTATAAACACATATCCACATGTTTCTTACTCATTGTTCGGTGAAAAGTATGCAGCTATTGGTAGTGAGCAGCACGCATACGAACAAGTCATATTTACATTGCTCGTGGTTGTGCTGTGAATTTGTTATCAAGGGCGTAGACCATGTATTACCATATGCAATTAGCATCCGCAGAACGAGGATTGAATGATTGAACGATTGAATGAATGAATGAATGGTTTCCTTCTATATAAACCCCAATCTATAAAATCGGTAACAAAATATATCTGTATGACACACTCTCGTATCATGCTTTGGTCATATGTGTGTTGTTTATCCCTGTTAATCCCTTTTGTCTATCTCGATTTTCAAAAACATGTTCCAATTACGTTCGTTGATTTCTCTTTTTTTTTTTTTTTTTCTTCAATCGGCCACTCCATGATCTTTTTTTCCATTCCAAACTCTAAATCTCATACTCCTCTTCTTCTTCTTATCGGATGGATGGAACAAATAAAATTAAATGTAATCATGTGGAATGCTAATACTCGATGTAATATTTGATCAGAGATCATGATTTATTATCACATATTAGCAAGCTATGCACAACCACAATACACATATTAATTCGTCCTCCTATATTCTTATTCGATAGGAGTTTATCCGCACATCCACGTTCTGTTTATTTCTCTCGTGCTCACCAAGTGTCATATTGCTATTTCCAGTTCATAAATTTTGCAGTCGTGCCACAATTCTGTTGTGTATCACGTGTACACATGCTAAATATGTATCATAAGCAATGAGGGGGGAGGAGAAGGCAATGTTTATGTTGTGGGGGTAACACGATTGGATAAACAACAAGTCGAATTTTTTGAATCACTAGATAAATGGGGTTAGTCGAGGGAAAATAAATCAGATGCGATTAATCGGGAAATGGTCATCATGTTTGCTATCCACATCAGTAAGGAAGAAAGTGTTCGTCGCATATTATCATTAATTAGCCTACCGGCGGTTTGCATATCCGTTCGGAAACAATCCAAAAAAACTTTGCTGTCCCGTAAATTACTGCCACATGGAATAAGGTACGCCATTTGTGAATGGTAAATCAGGGTTAGGGCTAGGGTTATCTTGATACATACAAAGATGCAATAAAGTATTTCCCCAAGTCATAGCAAGGGATACGCATTTAGTAATAGAATAATGTACTTTTTTCAAAAGCCCTATTTGGACTTTAACACGAAGATTTGGTGTGGAAACGTGTATTTTTTTTTTATTCTGCACACAAACAACTTGCTTTTCAACACATTTCTTGTTTTCCACGTGAACGCTTTTTGCATACTGCGTACATACGCACTTTTTCCCCCCTCCTCTCTCCTCTCTCCCGTGCCATTCCCGTGTATTCGATTCTTGCCCGATTCAGGTTCACTCACTTTTACATATCGGTACACCAACCTCTTCTCATACCGATCCACCCAACCCACGTACAGCGCAGTTGATCAATATTATTAGTATTACGTGATGATACACCAGCTATAAATAATTATATATGCTGTGTATGTATATGTGTATACACTATATAAACTATATAAACTATATACACTATATACACTATATACACTTTATACTTTCAGTCGTATTACCTAAACTTTTAATTTGCATCTTATTTGTGCTAGTAACAGGCATTAAACTCTGCATATCTTGCTTACCGTTTTCACCTATCGTTCACTCATCTGTGTTGTAGATCCCATACTCTATTCTGCCCGATCAAGAAACTTTCCTGGTGTTTGGATAATTGGGATACGTTATTAGTTACATAAACACATGCACTGATCGTTTTTATTGGACAGGAAAACGAGTAAGTAGAGTAGTGGTGATAGGTTATAATATGTGATAAGTAGATTGATGGGTCGATAAATCGAGATATACATTAAAATGGGTGATCAAGGATTAGAAAGTAAAGAATGCATCGAAAATAATCACCTTTTATACGTATTGAACAATCGGGACCTTTGTGTTTGATTACATAAATATTAATGTGCGAATCAACAAAACAAAAAGTTTTAACAATATTAAAACAAATAGCACATGAGCTATTTATTAATTACTAATAACACGGCCATCCATTGTGTGTGTGATCACCAGTTTTTGTTTAACAGTACAAATCCCCACATGTACAAACAAACAGAGTTAACTGGTTTGGAAGATAACACGTCGAAATGTATAACACCATAAAAAGCAATATCCTATGGTTTGTATTAAACCTATCACATCATATTGCTCGCGTGGCAATATGAATAGCACATGTTTTGGACAAATTCATCCCCGATGTCACCAAACATTGCGTCAATGCTCGTCTCTTCATTATCATATTGTCTTTTAGGTGTTGTTGTAAACCCGTTGCTTCAAATCCGGTTGTTTTGTGTTCTTATGCCTAATTAGCCACATTGATGCAAGTAACATTAAAGGTTAATCATAATATGGTCAATGTAACAACTACAACACCTGACCACATTAATTAGCTCATCATGAATACCAATGAGACTGTAGGATACACATAACCTTGACATTATACAGCATTACCAATCAATGACGAATTGTTGTTCGCAACACGAATCTGTAAGTATGAAGTAATACAAATGATCTTGGATTACATTAAAAGCATAAGATCAATAACAATTCATATTACCCACCAAACTGACGTCACTTGCACGGATCTCCAACTTAATTCAAACTAAGTGTGCCCAAGAAAGAATTACTTGTATCACTGATCAATTGTCATGTGTACAGTTACACTTGCAAAACAATTAATTTTACAGAAATTAAACTTGCAGGCAGGCACACTCATCTGCTAAAACTCGTTAAACACGACCAATCGAATACTACTACTACATCTGATTTCTAATCATTCTATACAACCACAGAACCAATACCGTCCTTTTTTCTCCTCTAACCACGTCCCTACATTTCCATCTTTGACTTTCTCTTCTAAAAATATATATGTATATTATCTTTTGTTTGTCAAATATCACCCAATATGGTAACACGCATTAAATAAGCGAAGTAAACGTGACAAGAGGTTGGTAAAAGAATGATTATTCGATAGATAGCACTTGACAAGATTTGTATTCAAAAAATATATTAGCATTGAGAAACTTTGTAAAACTAATTATGCCTTATTATTATGCAACTACTGTTATATTTTTGAAACATCTAAAACTTACGTTTATGTAGAGAAAAAGTAATCAGTGGTACAATAATAATAAGCATTGGCCTTCTGGTTTTGTAGGATTTTTGGCAATCACATAATCATGTGATTAAATTTATAGCAGTTTGGTCGCGTATCGTTTTAACAAACATGTGGTACAACTTTATATTTAATTTACGTAAAACACGATCACGACTGTTCACAGAAAAGTAATTTCATTGTTTGAATACAGATATCACAAAACATTGACTAGCAAGAACGAGTAAAATTAATCTCTAACCCGTTGTGCCGATCGATCACCGTATTTATCGAACACGTAATTAAATATTATGCACGTATTAAAACTTCGAATTATCAATTGTATAGAAAGTACCTTTTACTAGCAAAAAACTACTGTGTATATGCACATTTGACCAAATTCAATAACTGCAGAAGGAATAACTTAATCCTTATTATTATAACTTAATCTGTCGGAGCTTTTTCGATTAGAAGTGCACAACAAAAACCTTAAGTGGCTCGTATATTCCAAATTTGTTAAAGATTTGTGAGTCTAGAAGAAATCGGTTGTTTAAGTTAACGTTCAAGTCATATGGTTTTTTGCGTCATATTATTAAAAATAGATTCCCAAGAGTGTTCATTTGCATTTCTAAATTTAATTTTCTTAACAGTAGCCACATCCAAATTTATACAGGCGATAATAGATAATGGGCTAGACATTCATGCATTGGTTTGTGAACAAGTAAATAGTTGGACACATGGACGTAAGCAATCGGGTGTCTTACATAATACAAGTTATTCAACTCTTAAACTGCAATTAAAAATTGTATTGTGGGGCGTAAGATTAAGATGGTAATAGCTTATATGTATACAGCACTATATGAATTTGCTAAGACAGGGTTTTCACTAAACTTTATAGCATCTATGCAACGGTTACAGCTATCTTTAGTGAATACTTAGTTCATGAAGCTAATTAGTATTTGGATAACATATAGATTGAGGATGTTGACTGAGAGATCCCCAACATAAACAACGGATCTTGCACAAACATAGTATTAAATTAATTAAAATGACCTGGTAATTTTTAATGTCTGCTGCCAAATAGCATATCCGTCTATTCGAGGAAGTAGCAGTATAACTTCAAAATGTGTTGTTATTTATTTACATCAGAAATATGATCATAGTATTTATCACGTGACAACATAATATCTGATTTGCAATTTTTTCGGGGGGTGCAGTCTACGGTATTTTGCCAAACAAAATAAAACTCGAGTGAATAGAATTGGGGATAAATACTTGATACATTTCTACCTTTTAAATGAATTCGTTCTTGTACTTCCCAAACTTGTATAGTATCTGAAAATCTATCTTCTAGCCACTTTTTCACTTCATCAAGTACATATATGGGCAGACTGAAACAAAAACCAGACAAAGTGAACTGTTACCTGTGCATCACAAGTCTGTTTAGTAATCTGTGAGGGATTATTTATTATTATATGAAACTAATACATCAGTAATCATTCCTTACCTGACACCATCAGATAGAGGATGGATGCAAATGCAATGTAAGCAAGAAAGCAATGAAACTTGAAGACTCTGAACTGAATTGGGTAAAGAGGAAAATGAAACTATATACAGCAGGCAGGGAAAAAAGAATCTAAAGAGTAAGAAAGCCAGTTAGACTATAACCTAAAAGTTAGAACTTCAGTCTGCTAATTACTGCATCCATTATCAAGTAGTGACAGATAGCTCACAGAGCTGAACTCATCAAGCTCCGGCTGAACTCGTCAACTCTCAAAGAGAAGAACCAAATGGCTCACAACCCCAGCTCGGACGAATCATCAAAGCTCAAATAAGAAGAACCACATGCCTGTAATGCGAGACTCTTCGTGTGTTTGTTATGCCGGAGACTCTTATTGCGCTGATAATCAATTCTTAGTGCTACGTCAAAAATTATCTGACAACGAATGGTATCGTGATATTGGTATAATTAATGTTGACAATTTTGCCCAATTATTATTATTGTTGTTAAACTATGTACGCCTACATAAGTCTTTTTGATACAGATAATCAGAATTTGCTTTTAATTACATGTTAAAACCAATGATTGCGTTATGATCTAAACCACCCCTGTTCGATACTTTTTTTCGGAAGATTTGGAATAAGGGAAACCCACACTTGAATATCGTTGCATGGTAGTTAAATAATGCGGACTGGTAAATACAAAAATCGCGTAGTGCAGAATTTACCATGTTTACAGTTTTGTCACTGTACAGCTCGACTACCAAAAGCTACGGCTTAGGTCCTAGTATTTTGAATTGTCAATTGTATATTCCCGTTGTCAACCGTTTCAAGGATTTTCTTGGTTATGTTCCAGCTGGAGAATTAATAGGATTATGGGAATTAAAAGGCATAATAATAATATTAAGGATTTATACTAAATACGCCCATTGTCCTGTTAAGAAATATTTAATCGGATGGATAATTGCATAAAAGCATTCATCAGCTACATCGTCACATTTACTATTATTATTACATTGTATGAAGTTTTATTGGCACTTTGTGGTTATGATAGATGATTGGAAAACATAGTGCGTAATTTACTTGTAGGTAGCAGAGTTTATCATCTTTGGAATTGGTGGCTGTATGTATGTAACGACCCGAAAATTAGGGAAGGGATACCAAATCATTTCTGAGTATATAATAATAAACTAGCTTCCTCAATAAGCCAACTAAACAATAAATGAGTACTGGCCCTCATAGCAATGGGCACATTGATTTCAATGATCCTCGCAGAGCAATTCCGACAGGCTTATTTTCTATACAATATAATGCAGAGAATCGTTCCTTGAGAAAAGCCCATCAAGACTATTTCGAAGGCATAGATAAAGACGTAATAAATGGGTCAAGCGATTGACCATGTTCTTCTACCATTGAGCTGAAATCCCATAAATGAATGTCATAGTACAGTTTATATTATATGTATTTGCCGTTGATGCGTACAATGGACGACGAGACAGTCGAGAAACCAGTTTTATGAATTCTTTCCGTCAGCTCGCCCCTGCTAATCAATAATAACCAAGTCTTTACCAGTGCTAATCATGTGAACGTTATGTTTGATAAAATGTACTGCAACATTCTCTACTCAACTGTTGTTCTTCCATTCAGCGTATATCAAATTCCTTTCTTTTAGCATTCACATCTATATCTACTTCTTTTTCAATCTCAGAAAATCGACCATAACGTCAACAGATTCTTTCCTATGAAATTTGTATTTCATTGGGATATCAAACTACAAAGAATGGTGGATCAGGTCAGCATAGAGAATAGTAGAGTTTAAATGCTTTAATCTTTGAGTAGCTTACTTTCAATTGAGCAAGAACTTCACACTCTACGTTCCATTCCTTGGCCTTCTTGAGAATATACTAATAGCGATAGTGACGAGAAGATGTAAAAATCGCCAAGAGCATGAAATCTATTTAAACAGATAGTCAAGTAATACGACTCACCTCCCTGGTAGCGCTTTTGTGAACAGAATAAACAGCTCGATCCGCTACCTACTTGTATAATACGGCTATGCTCAATAAGTGTTATATTCTTATTACCCGTCATGAACCCCCACCCCCCTCTTAAAATTCTCTACCTCGATCGCTTTCTTTAAGAAGGCCATATCGATGCCTTTGTTGTTCTTCGTTCCAAATGGCGGGTTCATAACGATGGTATCCACATTTCCCCTAAAGCCCAACAGAGGATCTGTTACAATATCGGTTTGGATAAGATCAACGTAGAATTCAAAGTCGGTGATGTTTTCTTGGGCGATGGCCAAGGCAGACGAATCGATATCTAAGCCTATGGTATAGCTGCATGTGTGGTTATGATCAATGGATCAGAAAGGACGTACATCATCACAGATTGACGAAAGCAGTGTAAGATACATGGGGAAGGATTGAGTAGCAACGCCACGCCAATATGAATTTTCTTTCATACCTTGACCCCAAAAGACAGGCTGCGATACTGCTCTTTTTGTCGGATAACATTGCAAAAGCAATAGTAATAAATGACACGTCAATGTCGTTAATGTCAATGTCAACGGTCAATCATCTTGCATCCTTTTCTCAAACGTGAACCAACCTCAACACACCACAACCGCACCCAAAGTCAACGACGACTTTATTCCTAATATCATCGTAAGTCGACTGAGCTGTATAAATCATGCGGGAAGCTAAGTGAGCACTTGTTGCATATTGTTCTAATTTTACATTAGGGTTGTCTGTTCATTGGAAGGAAAATATAGGAATTAGATGTTGGTATTACGGTGAGAGAATCAGCAACGCGGGAAAAGCTAGCGAAGAATCACCAAAATCCGTGACGTCTTGAAGCGCCGCTTCCAAGTCTTTGAGTCGCATGGGAGAGGGAATAATTATCGAGAGTATCGTAAAAATTGCTTGCTTGCTTTCATGTAACATTTATGTTTATACCAAAAAGGAAATAAATTTCAGGCAACTGATGGATTCAGCAAATTTCTACACGTGAGACTGGTAATAAATTTATTTACGCGTACGATAGTTGACCATCAAGCTTGATGTCAGCCATTTAAGTTCACGTCTCGTTAGTGAATACACCATTATTTTACATACGGTAATCACAGAATCTTTCGTAACTCTTGCGTCTTCGAGAGTTTAGTTGAAAAGTATCGGTTAAGATTGGGCGAAACGAAACGAAACGAAACGAAACGAAACGAAACGAAACGAAACGAAAGAACCACAACTCTGGCAGCATGCGATCACCCAGGAAGCAGCTAGGCGACTTGCACTCTACCATAGCTTAGTACGTTGTCCACTGTTGCTAATAGAGAGAGGTGGATATTACAGAGGTGAATATTAGAGAGGGTCGACTGTATCTCAAACGGGTTTACAAAATCCTGAACCCCCCCCCCCCTCTGAAAAAAATGCTTATGATGAATTACTCCTCTACCCGCGAACAAAAACGTACTTTAAGTCGAAGGTGACATCGGTTTTGGAACCACTGGTTTTCTTTCCAAGAATGAGACCGCTCAAACACAATCCATATGTATTAGTAAGCCAGAAAAGATGTAACCATGGGGAAATCTTACAACATTTCAAAGGACTTGCAGACATTATTACGAATTAATAAGACTTGTCGTCGCCACCGTGATCTCAGCTGTAAAGAAAGAACAGCGTTGTATAGTGCGATAGCCCTTGGGCTGGGCGGTGAAAATTCTGCGAGTTTAGGCATTTCCTATGTAAGACGACTGATCTGGAAGATTATGCCCTCTGGTGGCATCACGCGGGTAATTTTTAGTCAGTCCGAGAATCTGATTTTTGGAGGGGAAAACCATCGTTCGAGTAGCGATTTGCTATGTTGTGGTGAATGGTTCTTTTTTTTTTTTTTTAAAAAAAAAAAAGAATATATTTAAATAAATCCCAAAACTACGAGGAGCTCGGCTTTTCTAGGATTCGGCGGCAAGTTTATACCACTGAGTAAAAAGTTCTGTGGCAAAGAAGAAAAAGGCGGTTCGTATACGTACTATCTGCAAAGAGATATAACCAGCAATATGAATACTCGGTGCTAGGCGCATTTCTTGAAAATATAGATCAATCATCCGCAGAAAACCGTTGGTATCATTTAAACTAGGCACATCACAATACTCGGGAGGAAAGTCCGGTGACAACAAAACCGCAGACTTCGAGCTTATATGTCACCACGAAATCGAGCGGTCGCATCTATACTCGGTCGAGGATACCTCTACTGTACCAGGGAAACCAGTCTGACTATAAACAGGCAAGAACATGGGAAGCTGAGCGTAAATTGGTTTCATAATTCAACCGTTATTGGATTAGTAGGGAACCCCGAACCATCAATAGTGAAACTTTGGGTGCTTGTTGCTGATGAACTCTTTTACCACTGTTATTCTCGATAGTTGGAAGTGGATCTTTGCATCAGGATTATTGTTTAATTTAACGTTAGTGTGGAGAGATAATTTCCCCGACTGATAGGCTCAGATTAATCCCATCAGAGAAATCGATGTGATACTTGAGGTTAAGCAATAACTCAGGAATGGCTGCTTGTAAACGAACACTTCCACCATGTCTAATACCACACCCAAATTATATAAGATACACGTGGTTCTTTCTATCCGTTATCCGGAAATAGATCTAATATAAATACGACGCGCTCGGTCTACGCGGTTGTACATCCTGCTATCATGGACTTAGAAACGGGCGAGTATTAGAGCATGAAAAGATGGAACCGTCCTATAATACTACACTACATACACTACACGGCGCAACCAACCGTTCCATCATATACATACACGACCTACTACTACTATTACTTCGCAATTGATGCCTGGAGACTTTGTGGCACCGCATTACCTGGGACAGTATACAAAGGCTGCACGGAAGAAGAAATGAAGCGGCCGGAAGATCAGTAAAGCTTCTTTTAAAGTCCTAAAAGCCGAGCAACAACGATGTTATCAACTTCAAAGGATTAGCGATTAAATTACCAGCTATACCTTGCATCATCCCTTTTTATTTATTACAATTACCCTTTTCTGAAGTCAGTTATGCTTTTTTTTTTCAAGTTCTATCACCGCCGAGTGTTGTCGAACGCTTAACATTTGTGGGGATTATAGAACGAAAATAAACGAGCTATATGAAAATTTAAAACCCTTTAAAAGGGTAAAAATATAAATTTAATAATTTATTCGTTTATCATCCACATTTCATTGATCTCATACAATTAATTAGAACACTACTCAGAATTTAATTCCGAAAGACTTTGACATTTCATGTAAGGCCTTCTCACTTGCCACTTTTTTATTGTATCTCTGATGTTAAAACTAGCTTTAGTGTGTTATTGTATCTTGGCAATAAAGTCATATAAATATTACATTCCTACACAACAGCCCAAAGTTTCAGTTGTTGATATGCTTTTATTTTGGAAAACTCGCTAATATTAACACTGAAGCACGCGAAAAACTTTATTATACAATCATTCCATTATGAAAGCATGGTTCCAAACATTAATTAATGTCTCAGATTACAATAACTGATAAAGCGTGTAGGAAGAAAAATGTCAGTAATGAGCGAGCATCAATGCTTTGTTAACATTAAGTTAATGTTGTCGTACAGTCATAGAATGGTATGCTTAAATTTAGTGATTTGAAATTCACTTTGTCTGTTCATACGTGTCTACAACTATTGTTCTTTAATTTTAAAAAATTAGTACATTGTAATTGATCGCGTATTTTTAGTGTGCTAGCTTTCCCAAGATTTCTAATTATAATGGCAAGTAAATGTGACAAATAAATTAATTAACAGTTTCTCATTACTGTGTCTCTGCTGAAATAACAATAGCACTTGCTCCTCCTCCACCATTGCAAATTCCGGCCACTCCAACCTTCCCTGCTTTGTGTCGAAGTACAGAAAGCAAAGTACAGACAATCCTTGCACCTGAGCATCCGAGTGGATGACCCATAGCCACCGCTCCACCAAACACGTTGACCTTCTCTTCATCCAATCCAAGAAGCTTCAAATTGGCAAGAGCAACAACAGAAAAGGCCTCGTTGATCTCGTAGTAATCAACTGATGACTCTGGAATGTTGGCATGTTTCAAAGCTTTCGGAATTGCCTTTGAAGGTGTTGTCGTAAACTCCAAAGGTTGCTGATGAATTTAAAAAATGCAAGATTTCACGAGCTTTCTTTTAGTATAATTAATCGGATGAATGCCAAAAAAATTTTTTTTTAAAAAGTAGAATTACGTAAATACGGATGAGATCAACCAACCTGAGCAGCCTCACCCCAACCCAATATTTTGCCAACAACTTTGATGCCTAGCTCGCGTGCCTTTTCTCCACTGATGAGAACAATTGCTGCAGCTCCATCACTCAACGGCGATGAGTTGGGTGCGGTCACTGTACCATTGTCAACAAAGGCCGGACGCACTGCGCGTAGTTTGTCAATATTAAGCTAGAAACAAAAAGTAAGTAATTGAATGACAGTAAAGGGTCAAGGGTGAAAGGCAAAAAGACCGACATTGGTAATCTCGTCATCCTGTGTAATAACTTTATCGGGCTTCCCTCTACCTCCAGAGACTGTTATAGGGACAATTTCGTCTGCATAGTAGTTTGCCTTGAACGCTGCCTGAGCACGTTGGTATGATGAGATTGCATAATCATCCTATTTATGGGGGATAAATTAAGAAAACGTTGACGGGTTATCTAAAGGAAAAAAAAATACAAGACAGCATAAATTGTTATATCTACCTGCTGCTGCCGAGTAAATTGGTATCTTTCCGCACATTTCTCAGCAGCTATTCCCATAATCTCGTTATGCTTCGCATCCGTCAGCCCATCCTTGACTATACCATCAACAAGAGTCTGATCACCATACTTGGACCCAAAGCGTGCTTTGGGAACATAGTACGGCGTATTGCTCATTGATTCAGTCCCACCAGCTACAACAATCTGTAAGCATCTTGGATATGAGTTTTCCCAGCAATCAAAAAACATGTATCGTGTCAACTCACTTGAAGGAAAAAAAACAACTTACATCTGCATTGCCAGTCATGATTGCTTGAGCCCCAATGATTATGGCTTTCATGCTAGAAGCGCAGACTTTGTTTACGGTTGTCGCGATAACGTTGTCGCCAAGGTTAGCTCCCAAAGCTACTTGACGTGCAGGATTCTGACCTGAACAAAAACAGTCATAGAGTAAGAAAAAATATTGCCCACGACGTGCATACATCCCCACAGCGGATCAAATCCAAAGTCACCTAAATTAGCCGAGAGGACATTTCCGAAAACTATTTCTTCGACGAGATCAGGCGCAATGCTGGCCTTCTTTAATGCAGCTAGTAATAATACGACTGGTGTTAGCAAATTAATCGTCAAAGGGGTTGGTGGGTGATGATGGTAAAGAGATATTAATCATTTATATTACCTTCGACAGCAATACTTCCTAATTTAATAGCAGATAATGAAGCCAGAGAGCCATTGAATCCCCCAAGTGGAGTACGAGCAACAGCGGCAATGTATACGTCTGAGATGAGATCGATGACATCAAGTTCTATTATTAGGTTTACATAAGGAATGACTTTTCTTCTCGTATAATTCTCGTTACCTCTCTGATTGACCATGACGGTGATTATGACAAGGAATCTATTGTGCAAGCGAAGAATTAGAGATTGCCGAGAAAGAAGGGTTTTCACGTATCGGTGATGGTTTTATATTCCACATTGTTACACGCGATTGACATTATGATTAGTTCAAGAAAAATGGGATGTTCACGAAACGAGCTTTGAATACTTTATAAGTAACAGAACAAGTGACCAATAATATTAACCTTTAAGATTGACGATATATACGCACTATATAAACAGTCGAAACTTGTAACCTTTTTCTTTCCCAAGATTTCGTGTTTCTCATTTCATATTAGATATTAATTGCATACTGTTCTCTGTTGTTGGATTTTTTTATCTTGGTGCGCTGATGGGGAGATTTTGGTGCTGCGTCGACCTGGCTAATACTAAAAAGGTTATTACGTCATGCTTTCTGCAGGTCCTGATGCAGGAGCGAAATATATTAGTTTTCTTACATTGATATGTAAACTATTACTATTTGTGTTGCCAATCTGTATCAAAATATCTATCTTCATATTAAAAGTATTCCGAAATTTCCCAATGATCAACGAAGGGAGTGCATTGCATCGTCAGTTCGTTTATTAGACGCTTGCGGAGACGGATTTCCATACAAGTATACTATTATGTCCCGACAGTGTACCAATTGGCCTAATTATATATTTGTTGCAGATCATATTGAGCAATACCCTAGATAATGCTACTGTAATTGTTTTCTAAGACGCCAAAATAGCTGGTTTGCTCATATTGTAAACTTGTTAGGCGGCACAAACTTATTAGCATTCGTGATGCGAGAGGAGCGTTGTATTCAAATTGACCGGCGAATAAATTTATTCTACAACGTGAATGTTTGCGTCAATTAAAGCTCTCCCTACGTCGCTAAAAAAAGAAAAAGAAAGATAGATTGTCGTTGGCTTTCAAACACATCGAATAACGAGCAAAATTCACCGGCTCTTCTTCTTAATCAACAAGTTAATCACGCCCTTTTCGATCTCAGAAACATTTATGCCGTGTTAAACGGCGACCGTTATCCTATTTTTGACTTGCATTGATTTTGCTAATGTAAGGTTTCTCGTGCCTACATGATGTTTCGAAATTTAAAAAGTGTCGTATTATGGCGTTAGCTGTAATAATGTTTTCTTAGACGGGTTATTGATCTCCACCGCTCTTCGTATATTAAGGCCAAATTTGGTGCTAACGTTCCAGCGCATATGCCTTACAAATTTTGTCTTCAGCTGTCGTAAAGTAATCATACTTAATTATCGGTCCTATTTGGCGACGTTTTTGGAAGACAATTTTCACGGGGCGTCCAAGTCGATTAATATCAAGAATCTTGGTAAAAAAAAACATCCGTTCACGGGAACGCAAATGGATCCCATTCTGTTCCAAAAAGAAGACTTTAAATGTCTACATTAGAGGCGGGTGCCATTTAAAATGCAAACAAAGTTTTAATCTCGTATTTTATTGTTTACATTAAACCAATACTTTACCAAATGTACAAATTGAGATAATGATAATGGTGACGCTATCGCTATTACTTTTGACCGCGACTTAATTTTTACGCGCAGTAAAAGTTAGTTTCTATTCCATCTCGGATGGTGAGTAGACATAGTAATATGGTTTGTAATATAATTTATTAGGGTCGAATTTTTTTTATTTGTAATACTCATACTGTTTATTTCTTGTATTTCGTGACTCGGTGTTGGGATGCAGAGTAGAGCGTAGTAAATAGACAAAATCATACATGAAGTAGAGCATAACGGATTTATGACATTAGACACCGACTTACTGTCTGTCGTGAATGACCAACGCGCATATTTTGTCTTTCTTGTGCTTTTGTCTTTTAGTTTAGTTAATATAAATCAAGAAAACGGCTCTTGTATTGTGTGGCACACTATAGAAACCAGAAACGAACGTTCTGCTTCACAACTTCAATGATAGAACCTTACTGGAAAGAATTTTATCAAAAAGTTGCAGCCAAGTTCGGTGATATTTTGATGACGAAATATCCGGTTAAGTCAAAGACTTTTGGAGATGAGATAAGCTTTCAAGAGACTTTTAATTTCTTTGTGCGAAACCTCGAGAAAGGAAAAGACAACATGAGACATTTTGAGTTTGTTATTATTAGTATGTATTTGATAAAAAGACAATGTGTGTACATTTCGAGTTTTTTCTTTTATTTAATGCATTGTCCTGATACATTTCTTATTCAGCGCAAAGAACTACTCTTGTTTTAACACGATTAAAAGTATTGCTAAATTATTTGCCATAGTTGCTGACAACATCTCTGATTTAGAGGAAATAAATCTTTACATAATCTGTTTGGAAAATGCTGATTTTTTAATCAATCTTATATTGATATAATTGCGATTCTGCAGCTGCTCGACGAGTGACGACTGTGTGAAAGTCATCAGCGACACTTTAGCCGCGTTTCGAGTCGGGCATGGGTTATATATGTGTCACTTACTTTTCACTTTGATAAGGCCATAAAAAAATCGAGTGTCGAACTCACACAAGCGAATAAAATGAAGCGTTCGTTTTATATTGAGGCCGTTGTGAATACTTTTTCACAAGTCATTTTACATTCACAGTTCTACATTCCTGGTCCCGAGGGGAAAGGACGAGTAGACTTTACAGTATCTTACATACGCGTTTACTTTGTATCACTGAAGCCAAACCTTTTCAGATTGAAAAGGGTAGCTACATATTACAGAGGTAATAAGATTTAGCAAAATAAAAAGCACAAATTGATTTTATTGAATATGTATATGGACAGGTGAGGCATGGTATTTTACTGTTGTGACATCAAATAATGAACTGGCCATGACATATACATCAATGAGTTTGTATGTGAGCCTCAAAAAGGCTGCTGCCATGAAGATTGCTATGATAAACTTTTGAAAGAGCATCTGCATCATTTTTTTGCTGTAATTAAAGGCCTTGCAAAAGAAAAACTGGATAGTCTGACAGATAATTCTACGCAGAGAAATGTCAAAATTGAAACCATTTTCAAACATAAAATGCATAGAACTGACTGAGCTTTCTTTGAAAGATTAGTATAGCTTCTAAGATATTAATCAAGTACAGCAGTGTTATAAGTAGCATTTGAACATAGTCATAGTTTGATGATAATTGCTAAGTATTAAAACAAACAATAAAATCATAGAGTAACAAGTGCTGTATATGAATAATAGTAAAAAATGGCTGTTTTTACTGAATGTGAACAAGCAACTCATTTTATGGAAATAGGCCATGATTGCAGTTGCTCAGTCAAAGTTCCAAAAGAAAGTTTTGCTAAACTAAGAGTGTTCGTTAGTATGTTGATTGGTTGATTCACAGGGAGTTCAAACTGAAAGTTTACATTCTACAACATAAGGCTCAGGGTAGTGTAACTAGTGTGAACGGCGAAATTATCGCCTGATTTTTTTGTGTTCAGATAATTACTAATATGACGTAGTTTGAAAAGTACAGTCGAACCTCCATAAGTGCAACACCACTCTAAATGCATGCAAGCTTTTCTCGGTCCCGATAGTAAATAAACGCAACATCTATTTTCTGCAATTGCAATAGATTTGCCCCTGTCTTACAATAATAGATATCTCTCTCTAGATGTAAATCACACGATTTATACCGAAATACAATGTTAAAAAGTGAGTGACTCAAATATGTTAAATATTGTCCGATGTGAAAAGAAAAAGCAACATAACCAATCTAGCAAAAGCACGTTGACAGATAAGCAAAATTTTGAACTTTGCCAATATGCCCGTGATAATCAACAAGAATACATCAACTGGATTAATATGGTTAATTAGAACACAACAATTCCTGAACAAACGTCTAAAAAGCAGTGATAAGCGTCTGAATAAAGACATTACGAGTCCTGATACAAAATGCCATAATAATAAGCCGGTTAAATTTCCAGAGTTGGAGCTTGCACTCGGATAAAACGACATGTAATTGTAAAAATCCTTCCTTTAAAGGCAACGTCTGTCAATGCAAAACCTTAATAAATGCTTGGTCCCAAGGGCTTGCATTTATAGAGGTTCGACTGTACCCGCAATGGTCTGAAAAGACCACTAATTGCGCTACATTCAATGTTATATAAATGATTTTGAAATTTCGATTTTAAATCGTGTTGCAAATAATAGCAATTAAAGATTAGTTAATGGAAAAGCCTAAATTAGTAAGTATGATAGAATCTTGAATATAAATTATTAGAGTTAATTTTAGCATTGTAACCACGTACTTTGTTTCCAAAACTTTTGTTCCGAGTTTGCACAGTCATACGCTACAGCTATTTGTTTTTCATGTTCTGTCTTCAATTTGTTAAAAATCTATCGGTCGCGTAATAGGTATAATGTAAAAAGTAAAAAGCAGGGCTCGATCAGATAATATTATTATGTCATGCAATGAGATACAAAATTTAATTTAATTTAATTTAATTAATTGAAATGGCCGACCATATTTCTAGTTACCTTTTCTCTGATATCCATTAATTCAACAACAGATTAAAGACGCAATCATGTGACAATTTATTAATCAAATCTGCATAATTATGGAAAGATTTGTTGTCGAGAAAGCAAGCTTGTTCGGTAAATTAATTATTAGAAATAATACACAGTAAACTATATTTGTAAGACTGAACGACATTCGCAGTTACCAAAGTCATTTATCAATCAACTCGTTTCAAAGAGTTATAAAAGTATTATCATTGTCATGATTATCGCAAATATGTTGATTTTACTTCAGTTCGGCTTTTACGATCGCCAGTGGTGATTTAAGCTATTCTTTATTAGTAACAAGCAGTACTATTTGAATTATTATCTATCGGGAATGTTATGCTTGCGTTCTAGCCAAAATCATGTCATATACCAGAGCCAATCAAGTATTCTGCGGACTCTTTTCCGACCAATCAATGATGACGAGTTCGTTAGGTACTACTATCAATTAATTAGTACAGTAATAGTAATAGGTATTCTCTTGCTTTAAACAGAAAAGTCTATTATCGTTATTATTGGTTGATTAAAATCCTTTCTCAGTTTGCCGTTTTTGTAATGATAAACAAATTTTTCGTTATGTTTCAGTGAATAGGTAATTAACTTGATCCTGCCTGATATACTCAGCCATAAAATTAAGGGGTAACTCAAACAATCATAGCGGGGGAAGCATTATTCAACAAGTAGAAGGTCTTTGCTTTATTATGTCACAAGGTGTCGTTAGATGTGCTCCATCTCATTATCGATCTATATGTCTTACCTAATGATTACTTTAGTCAAACCTTATTGCAATTTGTGCTACTGTAGAAGCTGAATTGATTTATCACATCCACCGAATATAGGGAGATAGGTGCGTAGGAGACGGTCCGTGGCTTCAAAAAGAAAAACGTTAGATAATCAAATCTTGTCACAAGATGTCGTGTCTAGCATATCAAGACTTTTTGTTTCACAGCCAGCAAATTATAGTTTGGGGTAAACGGTTAATTGTTTCGAATAAAAGGGTAATAGTAATAGATTACGAATCCATCAACAAACGCTATTATTTCGTTGTTTGTCTGTCTGTCTGTCGTCTACAATGGCTTATTCCCAGCTACAAACGCCACATACTAACGAACAATTAGCTAGTTGCGATAAAGAGTCGTATCTAACCATATATAGTGTGTTTCAATGTTTGGTATTTACATTTAATCGATACAGAGTGAATTGCTCCTATTCGCTATACTTTTTCAAAACAACGTTGTTATGCACATAACATATTCTCAGGCTTTTTCTCTCTCGTAGACTTGTCTTTATTCTGTTAATATCATGTGCATAAGCATATGTTGATTAAAGGTAAAATATAAACTTATTCTCCATATTGTGTTGTCATGTGCATTTACTATAATAGGATTTTCGTCAGAATTCCTTGTTCTCTTTCCTTATCCCTTTAACCACACAAGTTAACGTAAAATACAACAGATGACGCGCAACCATATGATAAAATTATATTCTAGCCGATCAAAGAGGGGAGGAAATATGCACACAAGTTCAGCTACTACAAACTGCATAATCTTAATTATAGTGATAGCAACTGCAACCTTAACATTAAACCCAAACAAATAACTCATGTTGGTCTCCTTGCCCGAGTTAACATAAACCAGTCACATCAGATCTAGTCACGCGATATTGTACAGCCTTTCGAGATAGCGGAATGGTTCGATAGCGACAAGAATGCTCTTGATAGACACGACGAATTAATAAAACAAAGCTAAATTATGTCGACATTGGTATGCTACAGCTATCGGAATATCCGCTTGTTAATTTTTATCGCTTATTTGTCACAAGAAACATGTGGTGATCATCCGGATTTTTCTAATTTGTAGTTTCCGAGACTTACAACATTGGACGACTCAAAAAAGACATTACTACAATTGACAAGTAAACTTTTTGAAAATCTTTTTGCTTGCAGCTTGGATCGATAGTCTGTTGGTTTACAGTCAATTAAACGCTTGCATGTACGTTATTGATCGATTCGGGAGAAATAAGGGTGTGTGGTAGTCAATTTCCTTTTACCCAGATTGACAGTTTGTGTCGGTTGGCTGTGGCTTTTGTGGTCTCGGACTTTACGTATTACGGAAACCTCTCTCCGTCATTGCATAGTTGAAACCTCTCTCCGTCATTGCATAGTCGAAACCAAAAAATTACGGTGGATAGACATTAACACCTTTATTAGAAAGTTGATTTGTTAATTTTAGCAAACTGGTACTAATTGGTGCGGTTGATATTACTATAATATTGCTCTATAACTTTTTCAAGAGAGAACGAGTTTGTTTAAACAACAAATATAAATAAATAGTGTTGTAATTGACAGTAGCAGAGATAAGACGTACATTCATGTTACACGGCATATTGTCTCGTGGGAATGCAAAGATCATTTCCCAAATTACGAGTCACATTGTCTAATACATTTTTCTTTTTCACCGTTTATCGTGTATTGTGTCTCTTACGAGTGACACAACTCTAACATTCGGTCACAAACCCACCCCATGACGAGCCCTTGCCCCCCCCATTTTAACCCAAACAATAAATTGATTGACGCTCCATTATTATAAAAAGTGGGAGATGAAATTAACAAGTTGCTAAGCAGTTGTGTCAAGCGCACGCGAACATTTGGTTTATATTATGTTTCATATTTATTAACCCATAGAATAATATAATAAGAGCAGAACTCAACTTACAAGACTTTAAAGCTTTCAACTTACTTTTTTTTTTTTTTTTTTAATTACCGCCTTACCATTCGTAACGTTGTCATTGCCAAACGACAAACTTTATCTTCTGTCGTCTATTATTTGTATAGTAATATTCTCATATAAAAAATGGGTCTTGATCCAAGAGACTTGGTTTCCTTGACACACACCTTCTTCAATACGATTTACAAGCATTATCGTAATGAAACACCTGATACCACCTGGGACCTCAAGCTGCACCTTTCTGTCGAACTTTTGCGCTGCTTGCTGCAACACAGTAAGCACAAAACCATAGAGACCCATCAAAAGTTTACCGCTGGCACCTATTTCGTCGTTCCCCCGTCAATCCTCGTTCAAAAGGCCACCGTCCCCGAGACCAGCAGGTCACAAGCAGAAGATATATTGGCAGGATTGTTGAGTGGACAAGAAGAGAGTATCGGATGGAGGTGGAGAGAAGATCCGATGCGGCAGAAACCTTTAAAAGCCGAGTGGATTGAAGAGAAGAAGAGAAAACAGACTTGTGATGTCGATAGAGTTATTCTATACGTGCATGGAGGTGCTTATTGTATTGGTAGTCCGGCACAGAGTAGATTTATCGTGAACAAGGTCGTTAAAGCTGCTGGAGCTCGTGCTTTTAGGTGGGGTTGAATAACGGTGTAGAGAGAGGGGGAAACGATGGATGCATGATGGTTACATTTTTTAGAGTAGGAAAATTGGTGCATCTTGTTATGTGGACATTTAATCCGTATTAATTATTAACTTTTGTTTTGTAGTGTCGACTATCGATTGGCACCACAGTCTCCCTTTCCGGCTGCAGTCATCGATACGCTTGCTGCTTACTTGTATTTAATACAACCACCTGCAAATTCGGGTTTGAATCCCATTAATCCCAGTAATATTGTAATTATGGGTGATTCGGCTGGTGGAGGTAATTATTTTACGGAAACACAGATGGTGTAAAATGGAATAGAGAATGGAAAATGTAGAATAGAGAATGGATAATGGATAATGGATAATGTAGAATGGATAATGGATAATGTAGAATAGAGAGTGGAGAATGGAGAATGGAGGATGGAGGATGGAGGATGGAGGATGGCGAATGGCGAATGGCGAATGGCGAATGGCGAATGGAGAATGGAGAAATTAAAACAAAACCTTGTGCATACTTTTGTTACAATTGTTACAATCGTCATCACCTTTGCGCGGATTACCCCTTTATCCCGTCTTAAGACATGTCTTCTCACTATTCTATTTGTTTAGGTTTGTCATTGGCTACCATGTTAATACTCCGCGATGCCGGTCTCCCCCAACCAGCAGCTTGTGTCTGTTGGTCTCCTTGGGTAGATTTATATCACTCTCTTCCGTCCGTTCTCGAGAATTCCGCGACCGACTATCTGCCAAATGGCATTGTTCATAAACCCTCTCCGGCTAATCCAATCAAAGACTACAAAAACTTTCAAGAGAGATTGAACAGGATTCAGTATTATGCGTACAACTCTGCACTGGATTGTCCGTATGTGAGTCCTCTGCTGGCAAAAGATTTAGGCGGGCTCGGGCAGTTGTACGTGGTAAGTAAACCATCCATGCCTTGGTATCGTGGATACACTCCCATTGATTGCACGTCAAGATAATAGTCTATTGCTCTTGCTTACTGTTTTCTATTTAATAGACATGTGGCAATGCTGAAAGACTG
Source organism: Paraglomus brasilianum (assembly GCA_910592345.1). Taxonomy (NCBI): domain Eukaryota; kingdom Fungi; phylum Glomeromycota; class Glomeromycetes; order Paraglomerales; family Paraglomeraceae; genus Paraglomus; species Paraglomus brasilianum. The sequence continues at coordinate 45,215 of CAJVPI010000130.1, forward strand.
CGCGATGAAGCAATTCTCTTTGCTTACAAAGCATCAAAGACATGTTCAGATGTATTTGAAGGAGAGAGTACTAATGGTCAACATGAACATGAGCCTACCAAAGTCACTCTGCATGTGTACGAGTAAGTACAAGAAGAAAAGAAAATTTATAAAAGAAACCTGTTTTTTTTTTACTGCCTTTTTATCCTAATTCTCTGTTTGGACGCATTCAGTGCTATGCCACACGTATTCCAGATCTTTGGTTTTCACCCAGCGGCAACAGATGCAGTCTCTCGTACTGCCTCGTTTATCCGGAATGCAATTCCCTCCCGTCCATCTAGTCCTGGGAACCGTTCACCAGAACGTCGTAGTAATGAAGACCTCCCGTCTTCGCTATACGGGGTTGAAATTCATGTCAACGATGCAAGACAAGACGAAGACGAGGACGAGGACGAGTTTGTAAGCGAGGATGACTTGATGCTGATTAAAAGAATATCAGTAATCGGAAAGAGCAGGGAATTTGAAGGAATGGAGAAGCCAAAGTTGAGAGAATGGGTTGATACATTGGGAAAGTTACCTGACTTTACCAAGAATCCAGAGATATTCAATAATCTTTTAAATGTTTAATATTGGACAGTATGGGGGAAAAAAACTTTATTAATTTGTAGATAATTCGTATTTTTATAATTGATGTTGTTTCTTGATAATGAAACGATTAATAACTATGATATAAATAAATAATTTAATTTGTGCGGTCTATATATTTTTACTGTTGCTCATTCTTGGCTAGTGAGGTTCTTACGTAATCAACGTAATTGCCACGTGGCGGGGCCTTGACGATTTGAGAGAAAATTTAGTTTCTGGTAAGCGAGATCGTGCATTTACAGATATGCCATTGCAGATGAAGCACACGTTTGTTTTAGAAATATCTTAAGTGACCCATAGTTTCTCGACAACGGTCCAAAAACGCAAGCGCTAAACGAGGTACTAGCTCACCTGATTTCCGAGAACGGCCCTCGGTGATCACGCGCATTTTTTTTCGCGCGTCTTATGCGCGCTTTCTATTAACAAAGTCGAGTATTTACTTTGACAAACTCGACAGTTTTTTATAAACATTGTTCTAAGCAATAGATTTCTTTTCAGAAGGAATCCTACAGACTGAGAGGCAATCTCATAAAGCGTGGTTCGACAGAATCGAAAAAAGTTGCTAGTCAGCCGAAAATAGGTGCTTTGGTTTCCTATTAGCGTTTTCTTGACACTACGATTAGCAGAGGGAGCTCTCATAGCTACGGTAACAACGAAATGCTGTCTATCTTACGATCGGAATGTCTGCTAATGAGAAATGAACCCTTACAACTACGGTGACATTGGAGTGTTGTCTACCTTATGGTCGGAATGTCCGTTGTACCTGCTTTCGCAATGTGCAAGTACTTTCACTACTTTCACTACTCACATTATTTATTGAGGGGCTCATTGCGACGTCAACGCGTTTTGGAATAAAATCAAACTTAAACAGAAAACTACAAGAACAGTTGCAGACCGTAGGGGTCGTAGCCTTTTTTACTTGCTCTGATAAAGTTGGCGTTTAATTATTGTGCTTTTTATTGGCTGCAGGGGAAGCCACTAACACCAATTTATTAATAAGTATCTCCGCAGAAATTCTGCTGTTGAAAATGTTAACGATACAATGGTATGAATTACACAGTAGAAGTCGATATAACGGATTTCGCTTAGTGCGTGAAAATATAGCGGAGTTTATTATTATTATAAATCGTTGTGGTGCGTGCGGTTTTGTATTTTTTTTCGATAAACGGAGTTTAATGAGGCATTGTTCAATATAACGGAATTATAACGGAGTCCGCTATAGTTCATAGTAGATCCGTACTAAAGTGGTCGAATCCGTTATAATTTATGATAGATCCGTACTAAAGTGGCCAAATCCGTTATAATCCATAGTAATATTAATAGCACAAATTTATCCGTCAGTGTATAAAGATAAAACAATTTTGATAAAGAAAGAAATAGTCCTATTAAAAAAAACAACAGACGATTCTTGTTTTTGAATATACTTTTACATTGACAAACTTAATAAATATCAAGTAATAAATAAAAAACGCTATATCAAACATTTTCTGAGTTTGCTATATTAATATTTATATCGATAAAACGGATTGTCACGATATAACGGAGTCCTGTAAAATCCGTTATATCGACTTTGCGATTTACTATAGATTATTTTTATTGGTTCAACTGATCGACGTGATATAAATATTTAATCGCGCAATAGAAAAATATAAGCTGACGTAATTTACGACGAGTTTTTAGTTACCAATAGACTTGTACTTATAATTAATGTATTTAGTTATGACAATTTTGTTTGTTAGGTATACACGTATATCTGTCACACGATTGTTTTCTTGAAATTAGAAGTTTACGGTTGGATAGTAAATGCGGTCGCTTTTTGTCAATGTTAATTAATCATCTAATCGTACGGTGATTTTGCATTGAAATTATTGGTACAATACGGTTAGAATATTTGGATTTAATGGATATTTGTTTAATTAATATACAATATTGCAATTTGACAGGTAAACAAAGACTAAAAATTTGACCCCGTTTATTTTAATAATGTTATAGAATTCTCCAAGAATGCTTCGATACTTAACATTAGTTTCAAATGCCAAATTCAGACATATTTATATTTTGATGGTTTAAAGACATTTGCCTCTACACTAACGATGATAAAAACATCAAGCAGGTTATCGTATGAATTAGATTGACATAATAAGCTCTGGAAAATTCACGAAAATGCCAGCTTTTATTTCAGTATTTTGACTATGGAGCTGCATGGAGTAAATCGCAATAGTACATAAAGAAACATGTACCTAATAACATTATTCAATGGTCATTTGTCATGACATAACATCTATTGGCTTCTGGGAAGTCTTTTTTTTTTAATAAATTTGTCATAATATCGTTATCGTGAAATTGATTCTTTGACGATTATACGCCATATTTGTCGGAGGTTTGCAAGGAAAAAAAGATCAAATAACTCCCCGATCAGTAAGCAATATTATTCAAATATTAAAAGAAAATAATAGCGAACGAAAAGTTCGGATTGTAATAAGCTCATTTCTTTTGCTGAAACAAATGATTAGCTTTTGATATGTGAGAACTATGGAATTAGAGTATTACGATACATTATGATTAACATATATTCGTACATTATTTTGATAATAAATAATAAAATACGTCGCGTTCATAGATATTCAATTCCAATCAGACATACAACAGGCATGTCCGGAATGAGGAAGGAAATTTGATGTAGTTATTGGCGATGGAGTATGAATTAAAAGTTCGTCCAAAAAGGATAGATTGATAAAAGGTTTTTTGTTCCTGTTTACGATTTAATGTTATCTGATGACCTACGTCGTTTACTAACCGTGAATTGGGAATATATATATATTCAAATTGACCATTAGTTGGGTTTTTCTTCGTGGAAATACTAATACGCGGAGATTTACGGAAATGTTGTAACCGTAAATACTATCACAACAGCATCAATGCAAGAGGATGTGTCGACATCCTCTGAGTATCCCCATGTTATGCATGGAGTGAACCGACTAGAGCAGAAGCAACGATACAAACTTCTTGCTTCTACAAAAACCATTGCACACACAATTTCCATTGCAAAATTCGTTTGCATTAACAGTACACAAAGACGCGAGGGCTTATTCTACCAAATGTTACTCTAGGCACTAGACAATAATATATTTCTGCTGGTTAACCTTATGTTGGGAAAATCCTCTCTACACAAAGATGCATTTATTACAGACAAATGACTAAGAACAATTGGTTTTCAAATTCTTTATTGAGCACGCATGGGTTTAAATACAATTGATATTTGCTGCTTTACTCGAATACTAAAACGTATGAACATAAAATTTCCAACCACAACGTTGCAATTGTTATTGTTGCTTGATGACGGGCACATAAAAACTTACTTAGTTCTATACATAATACCGTGATCGAGGATAAATAAAGGAACTACTCCAGTTGCTGTCGATGGGAAACAGCTGGCCTCACGAGCGCTATATAATGATCTGTACACAAGCGTACGTTGGTTATTATTTATGAACTTAGAGAAACTAAAGAAATGATTGTTCATTGATCTTTGAAATCACGGAGCTCGAAGAGTTGGGATGATGATGATTCAGCGCGTGAGAAAGGAGAAAGAGAGGGTGGGGGTGAAATGGGAGAAGAGAGAACACTATTACTGAAAGTGCGATTGAAGATTCGACCCGTCATATCCGATGTTCGTAAGTTAAATGAACCGCATATCTATAAACCAAATCGCACAATAGATCTCATGGTATGCAGTGTCTTCAAGATCCTGAACTTGTAACTATAGTCGTTATACGATGAATGTAAGACTTGGTCGTTTTCCAATTAGTCATATGCTCACACAAGACCCCTTAGTCTAGCTTGACTATGTTCTTCGACCAGATCTGCAAAAAGTCTTAGAATTCTTGGTTACAAAATTTGCGCAATGCTTATCCGTCGGGTTTTTTTATGAAGTGACGTAAAAGTGTGCGAGAGCCAATCAAATTTCAGGAATTTTATTATTCCTGAATTTGATAAATGGCCCTTCCATCTATAAAGTAAAGTGTCGGAAAAGTGTCGGGAGTTATTAATTTTACCTGATAAAATCAAGTGACTATGCATCAAGTATCTTCTTGAGTGTGTCTAACCAGTCTGCAATACTAGAGAACAGCTTTACTCCGAGCAGTTACACTACATCTTACATAACTACTAAGCCCGCTTTGTTTATCAGTTTATTCCATCCATTACTAACATGTCTCAAATGACCAAGAATTCATATAAAGAATGGTTTAACAAGAGCATTCAAGAAGGTTACATTCATTGTTGTACAGAAAGTGATATCGAATTAGATCCTTTACATATTGGCCATGGATCATACGGAGTGGTTTATAAAGCAACGATAAAAGAGGAAAGTCGTTTTAGAAACATCGCCAAGACGATCTTGGGTAAGAAACAAAACATCTCTGGCATTACTGTTGCAGTGAAGACGTTGTTTCCTAATGGAGACAGTAATTGTGAAGATTGGCGTCGGCATTTTGTCAAGGAGGTTGCTATTGATTACTAGCCGTTATGCCGTCACTTTCACGTATGCATGGACTAATTTTTGATGCAAACATTGTTAGCTAAAACATCACAAGCTTGTGAACAATCATCCCAACATTATTCGGTTTGTCGGTCTATATAACGGTATGTTGTAAACGGCAATTTCGTTGATTTGGCACAAGGAGTCCTTATTCCTTTTTTTTTAACACAATAGATAGATATGACAATTATCATATGATTTTTGAATTAGCCGATGGTGGGACTCTGCGTCAACACTTGGACAAACATTTTAATGATTTAACTTGGAAAGACAAATACAAGTTG